>OY757189.1:80476208-80688708 GCA_963583895.1 Melanophora roralis
AATTTTTGATTAAATGAAAGAGAATAGATCATATATTGATTAATGTTTTATATAATGCCGGCAATTTTTGTATGAGATACAATCTCAGATAAATGTCTGCCCCTGTTAGCCTCACAAATGCGAGACCTTTTAAGCACATTTTTAATTACAATCTCACACATTTTACGCGGTATTTCAATAATTTTATCCAGCGTTGCTCCAGCATTTCTGGTTGATTTGCATAAATCTTGCTTTTCAGATATCCCCACAAAAAGAAGTCTGGCGTATTCGAAACACGCGATCGTGGAGGCCAATCAACATCACCATTTCTTAAAATAACTTGTTGTAGAAAGAGGTCTCGCAGTAACTCCATTGTAATCCTGGCTGTATGCGATGTGACACCGCCTTGTTGATATCACATGTTAACCAATCTCATAGCATGAAGTTGTGGCATTAAAAAGTTTTCAATTTTATCACGATATCGCTCCCCATTGACAGTTACCGTTACGCCGTTTTCAGTTTTAAAAAAGTAAGGTCCAATGATTTCTCCTGACCAAATTGCACACCAGAGTGTCACTTTTAATTGACGCAAAGGTGACTGATGAATAATTTGAGTGTTTTCTTTGACCCAGAACTGACTATTCTGTTTATTCACTTATCCATTCAAATGAAAATGTGTCTCGTCAGTCATTATTATTTATTCATAAAAACCAATGATTGATTTTGATCAAATGTTTTAACGATTTAGACACATTGGTTTACCGAATCTTTTTCCATGATAAATTTGCCACGTCTCTACTTCACGACTGTTAAATATAACTGTCAAGACTCATGTTTGTCAAAATTGTGGTAAAACAAAGTAGTGTGCCTTCCCAGCGGACCTGCTGTATTTACTTGTATGTGTACATGTATACACAGATGTATGTGTATGTGTAGGGGGATCAGTATTTCTATTTTTTCCTTAACTTATTTAACACCTTTTAAGCACCTACTTGATGTGTGCCTTTTAAACCGATCACGACCAATAACTTTTGTTCAATTAATGTTTTGTACCTGTAAAAGGACGAGTACGCCGAACAATTGAAAGACATTTCCCGCAGGGATTTTAAAGCTAAGTAGAAACCTGAAGACCAATTATAACCAGTTCTTGGTTTTGGTCGGCTTACTGAATTTTTTAGAAGTCTTTTTAAACTGTCATGTGCTATCTCCAGTCCGTAAGCCAAGGATTGTGTATCCTCTTTTACTTGGCACCTACACCGAAGTAGCGGCCTTTCCTGTCTGCGTTTTCTTTGATAATTGTCATTCAAAGTCTTTTTGAATGGAATATTTGAATACATTTGAGTGGCATATACCAGCCAGCTCAATCGTTGTATTTTGATGGGCTTAATAACGTATAGGCTGGGACGGAGCTGATACTTTCTTTGACACATACACATGTGGTCAAAAAGAAAGCACCCGTTTAGAAGATGCATTTATTTTTGCAAATTGTTTTGACATTTCTGAACTTAATAGATGTAAAATACAAGCAAACAAGCCATGTAGCGATACACTCCCTAAGAACCCTCTATGAACACGTTGCAAGACCAAGGTCTTGAGCACATTTGTGGAAATTATATCTCTTCACGGTTGCGAAACTTTGGGTATACCCAAAAGCGGTTTGCGTTAATTAAAAGTGTGCACTTATCGATGCCTATGTAGGATCATCCAATGTTTTTGACCCATCAATATAGCTTACGTCGAACTTTCGCCAAAAACCCAACCCAAAATAGAGATGGATTATTCACATTCTTAGATCTGCTAAAGAGGTAGCCAAATCAGTACTGTTATACAACCCCCAATGCTCTGAACACCGTAGATACCCCAAAATATCTTTGCGCAGAGAAATCGCTTTTGAACTGACTGTTGCAGAATTTTCGTGAAATGAGGCAGTAAGAACAATCCACAAAACATTCTTGCTCTTCCCATATATCCTTAAAACAAAAATTTTAATAACGCAGAGGAAAAAAATGGTAGGTTATTGGAATTTTTCACAGACATTAGATATAAGATGATTTCTTTTTTTTCTTTTCGAGCAAGGAGATGCCTACCTCAAAAAAGTATTTTAAAAAAAAAGTAAAAACAAGGAAAACCTAAACAAATGTTCTTTTAAAATAAGGTACTTTAATTGATAATATTCCTATGAACTCACCAAAAACTTTCAAATTTAATTACCGGTACCTTTGTCGAAAATCAAAATTTTTAAGCAACTAAGTCTATAAAATTAGGTTGTGTTATAAAATTAAAGTTCTAGCCTTTAATTTTTTTATTTCAATTTTGGCTACCTTTACCGCGCTGTGCGCCACGGCGTCAAAATTGATACCGGAAATTTTAAGTAAATTTTTAAATACTACAACCTTCTTCCTTTATTTTGTTATACTTAAAATGCAAACGAACATGCAGGTATGTTTATTCATAGGTATTTACATATGCATCTTAAGATACATATGTATTCAGTTAAAGAAACATCCTTTAGTCATAACCAGGGCAACCAAAAATATGCAAATTCATATTTGTTTCTATCGCATTGACCTTTGATGTTGTGATTCATCACTTTTAGGATTTTTGCAAAATTTTCAAAACATTTTTTGAAGTTTTTATATTAAATTTTAAAAAAACTTTTGTAAGTTTTTTCTTTTGTTTTATTATACCCATCACGTAGTGCAAGGGTATATATCAGTGTGTCACTCTATTTGAATTTTTTACATTATTCACTTTAGACCCCATAAAATATACATATGTATATATTTTGGATCCTTATAGATAGGGAAGTGGATATCACCAAGTCCGTATGCCCATCCATCCCATGTCAATACCATTTAATTTAACATTATATTTTATGATTTTGGTTTCCCCTTTTTATATTTTTTTATGGCATTTTTTGATATTATCAATTCATCATTTCGTTAACTCAACCTTATTTGAAATTCTGGGTTTTCGAATACTTTAGTCTAATTTACTATCGTTCTAGTTATTTAATTTATTTTATATTTTTGATTTTTTGAATAATATTTTTGACATTTTACAGCAATTGTATTGACACGAAACCCTTTATTAAGAGCAAGCTTTCGGTTGCCCTGATCATAAGATGATGCACACGACATGAGTTCGTGCTTAATTGGCTTTTTCCTTGCAAACATTTGTTGTTTATTCAATCAATAGTCGTAAGAAAACATTGCGTTGTTATGGAATAAATTTGAGTATAAATAGCAAAACATTGTCGAGTTTTGAGTAAAAAAATTATTAAATACTTAGAGGTACAAATATGAAATTTTTTAAAATTTCATTATGTTTATATACTTCCTGGCTGTATTTTATGGTTATTTTTGCTCAAAACGAAAAGGACAAAACTACAGAAAGAAATAATATGGCTGCAAACGTTAAGGGTATAAATACTATTCTGCCCACATCTCTTGCAACTTTAACTGCTCCTCGCACAGATTCTTCATTCGTAATTGCTCATCCTGCAATTGTTTTTCCTACATATTCTACGTCGGTGAAAAGTGACAATAGAGTAATCACATCACACAATATCTCACAAGCTGGTTTCACTGTCAAAAAGTCTAAACTTTCCAATTTAAAAAATAAAAAACATCGAAATCGTCATAAAATAAAAAACAAATATGACATAAGCAGAAATAGATATATTGGATTGCGTTCGAATTATACCAGAAGATCTTACAGCAACTTAATGTCATTTTATAGTGCTCCACTAGCTGTGTTTTCATTTGCCCCATTTCGTAAAAATTTCAAAAAGCGCAATATAACCCCAAAGCCTAAAGCTGCAAGAAGGCGTTATAATTATCCGATAATAACAAGAACAAAATATCCAATTTTTTTGGCTAAATTTATTCATCAAAAAATTAATAAAAAAAATAAATAAACAATGAAAAATATACTTTTAAGGAATTTCTAAAACATTAATTTAATAAAACGTCACATTTTTCTTGGCACTTGTTAATTAATTTTTTTCCACAAAAACTTACGCCTTAAATAAGGTAATTAATAGGCACCTAATGGTAAGAAAAAAATTCAATTTTACGTTTAAATCATTTAATTTAACTGAAAATAAGTCTGTTTTTATCTTTTTCAGTGCACGCCGTTGTCTGTCGTACACTACACTCCTGTGTGGTAGGGGTACGTCTGTGCAGATATTTGTTACGCAAAAAAAAAAAAAAAATTGTTTAACTCCTATTTTATATTATACTGGTCGACTTAGAATCATTTTCTAGGTTTATCAAACCACGGACATGGTGGTGGTGTATCCATGAATTTTTGTGTTCAAAGTACAGGTTGAATTTTTAAAGATATTCTGTTAAAATTAAACAAAAACAAGTCCTTTTGTATGGGGAGCATGTCTCTTGAAACTAGTAGGCTAGGTAAATTAGGTAAAACAGGCGGCTGCGGAAGCAATGAAGCGAAAGTAGTGCAGCCAATTTGGGTCTGCTTCCTCTGTTCTTTTGTGATACCTGAGGGGGAAAAAGATAGTTAGAAAAAAAGACTTTAGATTAGATTAGTCTGTCCGATTAAGAAAACTCGCATAGACATAGAGATAGAGAATTACTGAGTATGGTCAGCGGCAATCGCCTCGTATTCGCCCCTGTTCCCGAACCAACTGCTATCTCTGATAAAGGACGATAGGTTGGTTAAGCCAACGTTGGCCACTTCCGATAAGCTGTCCAGTCTGCCGATACCAAAGTATCTTGTCCGAATGTCTTCCAAAGCACCTTGACAGCTTCTACAGAAGTCATACCAAGGCAATCCCAATCTTCCGCCATAGGTGCCAAATGTACAGTGGACGAGCATTGCGGCCAAGGTGTCCCTTATCCTCTATTTATCCAGATCGAAGAGAGACCTTGAACGGCCTGCATCTATCCTCGGCCAGGTTACTCGTATTTGAGTCATTCCACATCTGGGTTCGATGGACCATCTATCTCCTGCGATGCTCCTGAAATATTTATCTGCGTGAAGTTTACAGGAGGAGAGGTGAATTCCACAAAAGTGGTTGATTTCCCGATCATCCAATTTAGCACTATTTCTGCCACGGCCATCAGCAACACAGTTGCCCCCACTCGTCCCGTATCTTCTCACTCACGCCAAGGCAATGTACGAATGTATCGCCAACCAGTTCAAGGATGCCCGGCATTCGCGGACTAGGTGTGCTGTAGAGTGTACATTCCCGTAGTCCTGCCGAATATTTCTGCCGGAAAGTATTTAATTTTTTAGAAACTCCATAAAATATCCTTTTGCAATAAGTTTTTTTTTCTAAAACTTTTAGGAATATAACTGTTTTACAACAAAATTCTTCAGATCGGCCCATTTTTTTTCTTTATCTCATTTCTTTATATATACAGGGATTCCGCCGGCAAGATATGCTACTTTGTTTTGACGACATTTTGGTAGACATTAATCTTGACAGTTCATATTTGGCAGTTGTGAAGTAGAGAGTTGGCAAATTTATTATGGAAAAATATTTGGTAAACCAGCGTGTTAAATGGTTAAAACATTTTATCAATATCAAACATCGATCTTCATAAAAAAAATCATAATAAGTGACGAGGCGTATTTTCATTTGAATGGATAAGTGAATAAACAAAGCAGTCAATTCTGGGTAATGGAAAGCTCTCGAATTACTCCATCTCATCTTTGTCACCATTTAAGTAACAGTCTAGAGTGCAACTGGGTCAAAAGGAATCATTGGACCTTATTTTTTTAAAAACTGAAAACGGCGTAACTGTAAATGGGGAGCGATATCGTGATATGATTGAAATTTTTTTAATGCCACAACTGCAGGCTTTGCACCTGGTTACCATGTGACATCAACAAGACGGTGCCAAATCACATTCAGCCGGGATTACAATGGATTACAATAAGTTATATCAAGAAATGGTGATGTTGATTGGCCTCTACGGTCACCTAACTTGACTGCTACGTCCTTGTTTTTGTGGGAATATCTTAAAAGAAAGCAAACCAAAACCGCTGGAGCAATTTAAACAAAATGTTCGTGATAAAATTTGAAATACCGGGTTAAATGTGTGCGAATGTAATGAAAATTTGCTCAAAAGGGCTCGCATTTGTGAGGCTAACAGAGGCGGATATTTATCTTAATTGTATTTCATACATAATTGCCGACATTTTGCAAAACATTTAACAATAAAAGATCCATTCTCTTTCAATTAATCAAAAATAATAAACAAAAAAGGAGTATAACCTGCCGGCGGACACTCTGTTATAGCTCTTTCAGAAAAAGTATTTTCGGTTATAACTGCCACGAATATCGAATACTGTGTTTATCGTAATTTGTTTCTATTTAAAACTAAAAAAATGTTTATTGCATAATAACAATATTGCATTTATTTTAAAAATCTGGTCCTGTTCCTTCAAAAAATTTTTTATTACAAAAAGAACATTTGCAATGTCTATACAAAAAGAAAAATCACATTCTAAAATAATAAGCTCCGTTAGTCAAACAAAATAAGTTTTTACTTTAGAACTAATCTTCTTCCAAAGCAGTGTGTTTCTAATATTTTAGCTACTTTTGATTATGTTATTAGGGTTTCGATAAAATTTTAATAAAAAAGTTTAAGATGCATTGGAATCATTGGACTTTTTGGGCAGGTGGACATAGCAACTACTTTCAGAAGGCCTTAGATACTTCAAAGTTTTATTATCACGTATTTGCCATAAATTTAAATAATCTTACAAAGTATTAAAATTTTAATAGAAATTTCTAAGGACATTTTTTTACTGAATTGAAAACATAAACCATTGAAAAGGTTATTGTTTAAATATTTTAAGCAAACACAGCTTGTTAAATAAAATATATTATTTAAATTTGTTTGATGTATTTAGTTTTATGCTTAAATTAAATGGAGACAATAAAATGGCCTAAATATTTGTTGGCTTAAATAGTTTGAAAATCGTTGATTGTTTTTAAGAAACTATAGAATTTTATATGGCAAATTGTACTTTATAGCAAACTATTAGGAGAAAACTAACTATAAATACCGAAAAATTTTAGAAATTCAAACCAAAAAATAATAGTACTTTAACCGTTCTGTTATGAAGTTGTTTGCGGTTTCATACTTCTTACTCGTTATCCTGTTGTCTTTGTTTGCAGTACAGGCAGATAATGAAGCTACAGCAAACATTTATCAAAAAGAAAGTGGTGTAGTTGCCGCAAATGGAAGTCAAGCCCTGGCTCAACCTCTAACTATTCCGGTCCAGAATACTTCACCTATAACTTCTTCACCAGCAATTGGCTCCACTGAGATAGAGAATAAAACAAAAGTTCCAGTAGCAAAAGAAAACACACCAACTGGTTTTCAAAATGGAATATTGGAAATAATTATTTTAAATCATATTAAACGCCAAATTTTGGGTAACAGATTTGTTGCAATAGGTTTCCCTTATCCCGCAAAACTTTCTGGTAACCTAATTGGACATTTTCCATTACCTGGTTTTTCTTTTGCCACAAGGCAAAAAAACGCTCAAGGACATAGTAAAAACCAAAGACCTGATAAGTTAAAACGGCATCATTTTTTTAGTCAGAGCAACAATTTTCCTGGCATATTAAGAATGAGGTTTCCACTCTTTTGAGAAAAAATTTTGGCTCTAAAAATATTGAAAAAATTTTTTGTAATTATTTGTATTGAAAACATTTAAAAAAATATTTAAAGTTATTCAAATATAATGGACAGCTTATGCCATCGTCTGATAGAAAAATTAATTAATGTTTGAAAACGATTTTTAAATTTTCTTTAATTTTTGCTACCACTTGCACCTGGGTGGTTGTAAATTTGTGTTTTTTTCAGTTATTTTTGTATTTAATATTTCAATGGCTTTTTACTATTTTTTAAACAGTTTTGACTCTGTTTATTTTATTTAATATTGGTGAACTAATCTAATTTGAGAATATTGGAATGAAAAGTTACTCCAAAACTATACAGAGAACTGAGGTTAACTAAGGGGGAAAATATTATTTTCTTTAGAATTTTTGGCAATTTTTGTATTGTTTAGGATTATGGGTCTAAGAAATATTAAATTAAGGATTATTGACTCATACTGAGATCAAAAATCCACAATTTTTTTAATAAATTTTTGGTACACGTTCACGTTTTTTGAGATTATAAGTCCAGAAATGTAAAATTATGAACCGTTTGCCCACTATTGGCCCATTGTGATAAGTTTTGCTTTTTCTGAAATTACGTGATCCAAATTACTCCAAATTCTCCTCCTCGCCGCGCCTGAAATAAAAAAACTTTAACTTGAATATCAAAAACAATTAAATATGTATCGTAAACAAAAATGTTGTTGTTTATTCGTTAAATAACGTTAAGAAATATATACTCTTAAACATATATTATATTCAGGGGCTCTTAATCTATTTACAAATTCAGAACTTGTTGTAGTATTTTGGTAATAAAACAACGAAAGCTTATGATAAATATACAGAATCAGGTCAATATATTTTTACAATTTCGATGACTTACAAAGCGGGAATTGAACACATATAAAGGCGCAAATTTAGCTCAAGCTGCTAAAGTACACAATTTAAAAACCAGCTTTTAGTGGTTTTTAAACCCTTAAATGCATACTGTACCATATGTGGTACACGATTTAAAATCCATTTAAATCTAACCAACTTAACTAAAGTTGAGTATAAAAGACTTTAAACTAAATAATACCATATAAGTGTTCATTTGAATACCACTTCGTTTCGCTTGCAATTTATTTAAGTTGACAATCAGCTGGCAAAATGGACGGATGCGCTTTTTGCTTATAATTTTAAAAGTTGTTTTGTTTAGTGAGAAAAGTACTCAACAATAATTTTTGTCTGCGAAGGTAAGCATTTGTAAATATTTTGAACTTTGTTTTAGTTTTGAGGTTAATTTTGGGATAGTTTTGTACCGTTAAATTGGTGTTTCCCTTATTTTTCTATGTACCATATATGGTACTTCATGCATTTAAGGGTTAATAAACTGCATCCCATACCAACGAAAAAATTTTTTTCCCCTTCAAAAATAGTTTTTAGTTGTTTTTAGTCTCAAATCCTTTTAGTCTCAAGACACATTATTAAGGTTTTTATAATAGATGATCCTTTTTGTAAATCTATATCCTGCTTTTGTAGAATAACACTAAGCGGCTGTGTGACAGTAAGTATATTTTTTAGAATATGTATCCCCAAAAAGCTCGAAATTGCTCAGGGAAGTTCTTAGTAATAAGGCTTTTAAAGTCGTATCCCTATCTTCCACTCGGTATCTTTTTCAATGCCTCTATTATGTGCTTTATTCTTAATGCAAATTGTAAAATAGAACTATGACGATCTACCCATTGTGTTTTGCATAATGGAGACAGTTTTGTACCTGTATATTTCAGAAAAACTGCACTACGCTAAGGATGATGTTTTTAACAAATAAATCTGATGGTTTCTTGACCAAACTTGTATCGTTTGCATTTGCATTATTGGAACCTTGTTGCCTTTCGATATAGAGTTGTTAAGTTTACAGGAAGGCGTTTGCTTTGCAGCTTTTCCAGTTTCTTGTATTTTTTTTACTTCCCCATTTTCTGCCCACATCACAGGACACCCTTTAGTTTCAATTTCTGCACAATTTTTTAAATCAAGACAAATATTTTTCAAAGCGCTAAAGAAAACTTGAAAATGGTTGCCAAAAATTGTATATTCAATCTATACAAAATCGAAGAAGTGAACAAAAAATTCCTTCCGAGCTTGTATTTTCAAAAGATAGCAAAAGGCCGTCATCTCAATGTCCACGAAGAGGTATATTATGCCTTCCTAGGAAAAATATAGTTTCTATAAAAGACAGCACACTTTCTCGATTTCCAATTTCTTGTTGAAGTGCAGACATTTGTATTTGATTTGCCACCTTAAGACGAAAATTTTCTTGTGTCTTCAAAGACATTTCTTGAAAAGCGAAAGCATCTTCAAATATGCAATACATGTGTTTAATAAAATATTTCAAAAATTTTTTTTCATGGCTACCAATATTTTTATTTATTTATTCAAATATAAAGTTCTTAACGATGGGGGGGGGGGGGGGATGTTCCTTATCTCCCTACCACTGAATCTGCGCCTTACTTAGCTGCTTTAAACAGTATGTTTGGGTCCAGCAAAGTGGGCCGGGTAAAGCTGGTATACAATACGATAAAAATATTGTAAAAAATATTGCTTAAATAAAATTTTAAATGAACACAGTTGGCGGATAATTTTTTAGCTTGTTTACGAGAAAAAACTAATTACCTTAAACCATAATTTTTTTTATTTATTAAATAATTAGCGCAAAAATAAACAAACAAGTTATTACAATTTTGTGTAATCGGGAGGGATGGCTGCCAGATAAATTCGGGCAAAAATCGTTAATTTTTCAAAACGATATTCTAACATAAAACATAAATTTTTACATATGTATCATATGTATGAATTGTACATGTTTTTAAAGACAAACTTTCGAAAAATGTATGTACTAGAGAGCCTGTTTTCTTCCTTGTTTTGTTCCTTTATTCCTTTTTAAATCCACACGACATAATTAATACTTCCATTATATTTTTTGCATACTTTATTGTAATATATTTTAAAATATATAGAGGAATGTAAAAAGTTATGGAAAATAAAAATAAGGGAACGAAAATTCATCCACCTAATTTTCACTGTACGCAATGTAATGTGCTCTTTGATTTTATAAACAATCAAATGGTACCCCAGCTGCTTCACCTGGATCGTTGCCTAACATGGGGGTCACATAGAGATGCCAAGTTTCAAAATAATGAGACTGAAAACAGTGCATATCCCTTTGCTATTTATTAGAAACTTTGCGATTTCTCTGAATTGTAAGCTTGGGCTCTACATACAACTTAATTTTTAAATCACTTCAATACTATCGTACACAGTTATATAGCATTGCCTCCGCCTTCAACATAGAAAAAATTCAACTTCGTCAGCGACAAATCCTAAGAAATAAAACAGGTGTCCGCCCCTTGGTGTATTAAACAACAGCAACATCTACAAGAATAAATAGGTTCTAGTAGTTAAATGCAAACCCATAAACTATGAAGATAAGTATCAAAATAAACTAGAAATATATCCAAGTCCGCTAGCTCGAAGCATCTTACAACATGGGGGACATACTCGTTTGAAGAGGAAGCATACTCTTACATAAAAAGAAAACAATAGGATTTCATAGCTTTTTTTTTGATAACCTAAATTTTTTTCTTGCACCAGCATTGGACTTTAATACTTTCCCAGCCAGAACTTCAGTTACAGCTTACTTTGTAATGACTTCCTACAGTCATTACTTTGTAGCTTTTTTTCTGTAAAACGGCCAAAGTTGGAGAAAACTGAAATGATCGGCTCTTAATATTTTATGTTTCGGTTAAAATTTCCCACCCGTCATATTTAATAAAAGGGGTTTTCTTAAAAAAATTCTTCTTAATTCAAATTTCTAAGGTCACGCCCGTCAAAGTATTCAACTAATTACTGTGACTAGAAATTATATCCTTGCAGGGTTAACTTACTGTTAATCTATCATAGCCTTTTTAAAACAAAAATTTTAAATTGTTTAAATTCTAAGCTAAAATGTGAGCACACTGGTCACAATGGAACTGCCCTTATGCGAATATAGATAAGTAAATATAAGTAAACTTTTAAACTGCTGTCAAAACTAGAGTGGCTTGCTTATGGGACAACTTAAACTACTACAAAAAAAGACTTCGTGGCATTACAAAAACTCTAATTTGTGCCAAATCTCTCTAAAATACCTTGAACTGTACTTTGATTACAAGAATGCGTGGACACCCATCAAGACGGACAGACAGACAGACGGACGGAAGGACTCAAATCTACTCAGGAGGATAATCTGAGTTGATCAGTATACTTAAACGTGGTTCTTAGACTATATTTTTAGGCGTAATAAACATCTGCAAAAACGCATAATACCCATAACACGAATGTGGTGTTGGGTATGAATAGGGTGCAGGCAAGGTCACTAAAAAGAAAGCTGTAAGTGAAGTTTTTTCTGGGCATTGTTATAGTGAACTTTCAATAATAAAAGTAAATAAATATGAAAAAAAATCGTTAAAATTATTTTAAGTTATTAAAATCTGGTAGCTTTGTTGCGGGACCTTAAAATTTACTATAAAAAGCTTAGAAATTTAACAATAAGCATTTAAAAGTGATAAAAAAACCAAGTGCACAGTTATGAACCTGTTTAAAATATTTATATTTGTCTTCCTAGCTTGGTGGTCTCTTGTTGAGATTGAGGCTCAAAACGCAGATGGTGCAGCTGATAACATTACACCCCCAGACTATTCAAACAAGGAAAAATTTGATTTATCTAAAAACTCTGAAAGACTTCTTAGTAATTCTGGAAATCCTTTTACTAAAAATCTAGTTGGACGTCATACCTACAGATCATATTCTTACCAACAAGTAATGCAAAGGAGAGAGCGTAAAAATAAGCTTACCACAGTACCCGATACGGGTAACTAAATTATAATTTTGCTGAATGAGTTAAATAAATTTAAAAGTAATATGCACTAAAAACTAATATAGAAAATATATTTCATTTACATAGAGACATTAAAAATTAAATGTATGAATACTTGAGTGCAAGTGTACTTATTTTGAGATTCCGAAAACTTTTTAATATACTTTTTTACCAATATTTAACAAACGTGCAGCCACATCCTTAAGGCCAATTTTTTTAGAGGTTATATAAATGATGTAATTGTCAGTCTGACAAATATTTATTGTAAAGGTTCACATTTTTAATTCCACGATTGAAGTACATATGAGTTACAATTAGGCATTTTACAATAAAAAACGTTCTATATCAGCGAACGAGTTGACTATTTAACACAAAATATTATGTGTTTGGAAAGCTTACTTCCAAGGATTTTTATATGAAACTTTGCTTTAAAAAGACAAGCTGCCAAACAGTACACTATGTTGTTTAAATCTTATACAGGGTGGGCCATCAATCGATTGAAATTTAAACATGGCAGTGCATACATATATCATTCTATTCTATCACAAAATTCAGTATAATATGTCCGCTGAACTAAATGACTTGATTTACGCTTTAGTAACGTTGGGATTTATTGGAAATTTATTTTTTCAAAACCAAAGAAAATTGGTCGCATAGAAGTGCCAACAGTGCAAGTTTATTGATAAAGTTCGTGAAACTTGTTTTATTGGTGAATGGCCAGCACGTGGCCGTGCTAGTACCGATAACGATAACCGATTTTTTGTGATCGCTCTTCGGGGTATTTATGTGAACGATGATTTTCTGTGGGGCACCATTAAAAGCTAGTCTTATGCCGACAAACCAGAGACAATTGAGCATTTTGAGCCGACATTCCTGTTGCTATTGCCGAGATATAACCCCAAAACTGTGTAAAAATTGGTCCGACCGAATGGGACAATGTAAGGCCAGCCGCAGGAGCCATATGAATGAAGCGATATTTCATTTCTAACCGAAACAATTGTAATTTACAACAAAAAAATTAATTTTTCAAAATTTTAAACCATTTTCGTTTTATTGCATTTTCAAATTTAAATTTTAAATGACAAACTCTTTATTAAAGAAGCAACACAAATTTATTGTTTTCCCCAAAAAATATGTGAGTTTTTACTTGAGGTTTATTAATTATTTATAGTTGCTATAAGGAAAATGTTGGGCAGTAGGATCCTTTATAGTCAAATGGGTTTTGTTTACTTATTTACCGCATGGCAAGGACAACCCTGCAAACCCTTTGCTTACAGAGTAAGTAAGAGATTAATAATGGATATGCAGAAACAATAGTTACTTTTTGATGGAATAGCTAGTTTTTTTTTGTTTGAGCTGTCGAGGAATTAATGGCCCCGAGTAACAAAAACTTCTTAAAAAACTTGTACTTAAGCAGTATCGAAAAGAGAAATCTGGCGGTTGTTGTAACTGGAAAATCACTCAAGTTAAGGTAGGGCAGAGAGAGAGTACACATTCTTAAGAAAGCCCTTTATTATATTGCCCTAATCTGCTTGAAGTGTCATTTACAGGATCTTGAAAAGATCGATTATTTAGACTGTTGCGTACGCTGCTGTAAAGCCGACCAGAACAGCACCTGGTTTTTACCTGTTTTCATAGCCACTTTCAATTAAAGCTACCATAGTAAGAATTTAATCAGTGCAGTTGAGATTTTCGCGAAATTCTGCTCATCGATAAACATAAATATATAAGCAAACAGCAGGGAGCTTTCTGCTAAAGTTGCTGGTTTGACTGGCTTTAAGTTATTTGAAATCGTTTATACTTAAAAGCCAACTAACCAGAATGAGCTTTTTCTTATTAGAATGTGCGATACTTTTGTCAAAATTTTTTATGACCTCGGGTTATATTTTGTTGCAGTTCCACATCTAAAGCTGCAAACAGCCTTCCCTATTTCTCCTTTTTTGGAATCCACGGGAAAGTCGTGATGCATATGGCTAATCCCTCTTCACTTTTGTTAAATTACTTTTTGATTAACCATGTGTAAGTTTTGTGGCTCGCTTTTGAGAGATTTATTATTCTATTATCAATAAGGTCTTAGTCAGTTTCAGGGCAAGCGCAAGGGTGTTTGTACATGCCATCAAGCTTCCTGAGGAGGCCCCAAGCTTTCCTACTGGATCGGCTGAAATCGAGGTTTTCTGTGATATTGATCCAATTTATCTTTTAAGCGTTGTCAAAAGATTGCAGAAGCTCGCCTGCTATTTCACTGTCGTTACACTCAAAAAATTATTAAGGTAAAATTAACTAGAAATCTATTTAAAATAACTGGATATTCATTTAAAAACCGTTCAACAAGATATTCATTAAAATTAACAAAATATTTCATTCAAATTTAGAGATCAAAAAATTAACTTACATATTCGCCTAAAATTAACTTGATTTTTTGTCATTTACAGCAAAACACAAAGTATCAGAAAAATAACAGCAAAGTTGTATGTTACCAAAAAATAACTGACAAAAATATCTTTAACTGAAAATCAGTTTTTTGTTTAGCTGAAGCTTTTAATAACCCTTCAAATTAGTTGAAAAAAATATTGTATTCAAATTTAACTGTTTTTTCATTTAAAAACAACTTTACAGATTACTTCCCAAATAACCCACAGTCAGTTAGTTACTGTAATAAATTTTTGAGTGTACTACCTTGACATTTTTAAAAAAAGTTTATCGCCAACAGTACTCTAGCCAGATACCAGGCGAACCCACGAGGGAATCACTTTTTTGCAATTTTAATTACTCAGTTTCCAAGCCTTTTTAAATACTTGGCAGAAAGAGGAATCTACTGGGTGTTGGGGTCTTATTTCTGTGTAAAGTTGACCCAGGATATACAAAAATGCATCCAAAGTACTTTTCCATGTTTAGTAAGGGTTATATAACTGTAAAAATGTTCTTCATGTACCAGCTTTGTCTATGCTAAACACATTTTTTACATAAATTAGGATATGAATTGATTAATTTTTTTATTTAAGTAATCGATTGAAGTCATATGTAACTACTTAAATTTGACTAAAACTCGACACAATAATTACTGGTCATAAAGTCAAGTTTAGCTTCTTAAACCAATTTTTTAATTTCTTGAATGTAGCGCAAAAACGTAGTTTTGTTTACAAGTAGAACTATTAAACGAAAACAAAATTGTTTTGTTAAAATTTAGAATAAACACAGATGGCGGAAAGTTTTAGAACTTGTTTACTAAAAAATAATTAAAAAAAAATTTATTAAGCTAAAATTTTGTTGTTTATAAAATTTTTAGTTGATTATTATTTATTTATCTTTCAGGGCTTCCTAATCTGTAATTGATACGGAGTAACATTACTGACTGAGTGATTTATTATTTGAGAACAAAACCGGAATACCTCTTCCAAAATACACCCCTAACTATATAGAACTGAGCTGACATTCAAAACTTTAGTGCTACAAGGTTTGGCAGCGTTAAAGTCGATAGCCTTAACGGGTTCCAAGATTTAGCGCATCGCAAAGTTTAATAAACACTTCCCTTTACTCCCAGTCAGGTAAAATTTCCCAAAAATGGCTGAGATTCATGTAAAGTTTTGTTGTAAGAATCGCCATAGTTGCTGAGATATTTTTGGTTATACTCGCTAAGTTAAATTTTTTTTTAGTTTAAGAAACAATTTAGACATACAAATTATATTTTTCAAAGCCACAATTTTAATACTTTGGCCACAGTATAAAAATTTAATTTTTTAATTTGTTTTCAAAGTCTAGATAGTTTTAAATAAACATCTATAAAAAGCAAAAACCTAATGCTGCAAGTTTTAAGGTGCTAAACTAAGTTTAACTTTACGAAAATAATAAAGTTTTATGAAAAGAAATTGTTCTAAGCAAAAAAATATAAATACAATTATATTCTTAATTTCGTTTTGAAATTAAGTTTATTTTGAATAGATTAAACTTAAGTCCATAAAATAAAACTTAAGCTGCAGAACTAAGTCCAAATTTTAAAATAAATATCTTACAGAAAAAATAGTCGTTAAAAACTATTAAGCAAACAGTTATAAAAGATAGATTTCTATTTTTATTTTATTTTTAAGGCATTGTTTATTTAAAATAACATCTATAAATAGAATAAATTTTAGACACTTAATTGAAATACGTTAAACTTTTAAAGCTAGCTTAAGTCCAAAAACAGTAAAATTTGTCAGAGTCTATTCGTTAATAACAAAACAGCTGTGATGTACAAATAAGTTTCTATTTTTAAAGTGTTTTCTAGTTTAGGTTCTAAATTTATTTATAAAATATAATGGACACGTACTAAAACTTAATCAGTAGGAAAGTCACGGTCGACCATATTATACACACTACATTTGTATGAGGGCTTCATAAAAAAATGGACCAATAATATTTGTGTTCAGTACATGAAGACATAAAGGACATTTGTATGGGGACTGTTTCAAAACAGTTGCTGACAAGAAACTTATTTGTGCCAAATTTTTTAAATATATATTCAAAATTTCGACCTGTACCTTGTTCGCAAAAATACATGAACACCCAGCTGGATGGAAGGAAGTACATGCTTTAATCGGCTCAGGAAGTGATTATAAATCAATCGGTATACTGGTCTTAGACGGTTATTTTTGGGCCTCACAAACATCTTCACAAACGCATAATTCCCTTCACCACGTATAATGTAGATAAAATTTGCCCTAACTGAGAGGAAATATCGATGATTTAATAAAGTTCCATACAGCTCCCTTCATTCATACATACATACATACATACATACATACATACATACATACATACATACATACATACATACATACATACATACATACATACATACATACATACATACATACATACATACATACATACATACATACATACATACATACATACATACATACATACATACATACATACATACATACATACATACATACATACATACATACATACATACATACATACATACATACATACATACATACATACATACATACATACATACATACATACATACATACATACATACATACATACATACATACATACATACATACATACATACATACATACATACATACATACATACATACATACATACATACATACATACATACATACATACATACATACATACATACATACATACATACATACATACATACATACATACATACATACATACATACATACATACATACACACACATATTAATAGCTTTTACACAAGAATGATAAAACTAAAGATTATAGGAGTTTCGGTCTGCCCCTTTTTCATGGTGGATCTGCCCCTTTTTCATGGTAGATCCTCCCCTAACGAAACCCACTGGAAATCAAAATTTGTACGAAATGTTCCTTCCATATTCATCCTACACGTGCCTATAAGAAATTCTTCAGTTCGATGTTTTTTTATTTGATAGAATTTTTTAAAATCTCTGGACATCTTGATGCTCTTAGATTAACAAGTTTAGATTTTCGTAATAAATTTTTTTTCGCAAGACTTGTTGCCATTGTTGCTGTTACTAACTGCAGTGTTGCCATGTTTGCCACATTTTATCATTTAAAAAGCATTGAGATCTGGTCATACCAAGTGTTTCTTAGGGTAGGCTTATGGTGTTCAGGTACTGACATTGCCGTTTCTTTCATGGAGTAAGCATAACGCTTCAACACTATTGAGACAAAAAGTGCTATCTTCAAGCAATTGCGTCAGTCTAGCATGGTCAACCAACGCTGCCTGCTGTATCTGCAGCTTTCTGGCATCAAGCTTTCGTGATGTGTCAGACCGTTCATTTCTCTCTACATTCTCACGGGTCCGTTTTCAAAACCGCAACAATTCATGCTTTTTTTTTTTATTTATTTATTTATTTGAAAAATAATTTAAACTCGATAATTATAATTATAAATCAAGTCTATTCGGATTACTTCAACAAATCAAGCACAACAAAACTTGTTGTTTTAATATATTATTTTACATTTAAAAACAAAGTGTTTCGGTAGCCTAGAGGTAGCGGGCTGATGCTTGAGTGCGGAAAGTCCTTGGTTCGAATCTCATCTGCGGTAAGAAGAAAAAATAAAATTTTTTAATTAAAAATATTAAGTATATAAAAAAACAAAAATTAAATTTAAAAATAAGTCGTATTCTTATTTTGAAACTATTTGCGACTACTTATTTTTTAAATTAAATCATTAAAAATAAAAGTACTTATTTTTTGGGGTATGACTACCAAAATAATATCGGATTCGTTTTGGGACATCGCAAACAAAAATAAGTCCTTTTAAATTCGAATTGTAAGTAGTGCTTAACAAAAATTCTACTTACTTTTCTACTTATTTTGTAAGTAAAGATTTCGCTGGGATTAATAGAATTAGAAGCATTTCAAATGTGTTAAAAAAAATTACTTAAATAAATCGTGATCTCTGTTGGCTTGCGACTATGGATTTTGTAATGCAAATAAGTATCCTTTATATTCAGAACCTATGATTTCTAAAGAGACATTGAAGAAGCAGCACACGCGTGTTCAATTGAATGATGCTAGAAAATCATATTATAAACCGGACTTTTTCTTACGTATCCAGGATACCTTATTTCCGTTTTTTTTTTTAGTTTGCTTAAAAATTATAGATACTTCTTCTATACACATCCATACTTCTGAATGCGTTCTACTAGGAAAACATCCGGTATTTAATTATTCAACAATATACACTCGTGCTTTAATAGTAAACATTTTTGTTTTGTATTTTATCAATAGTAGTGCAAGAAAACTTCTGCAATTGTGGAAAAGCAGTTAAATCCAATATAAATATCGGTGCAACAAAAATTCCAGTTTAAATTTTATTAACTTGTAGACGTTGAGTTATGAAATCGTTAAAAATTGCATTATTTCTATGTACTAACTGGCTGTATTTTATCGTCATTTTAGCTCAGGAGGAAAATGATGAAACCACTATAAGAATTGACATTGATGTAAGCCCTACTACTGAGAAAATGGGTGAAGCTGATATTCTGCCAATGGCTTTTTCAACTCTTGTTGCTCCTTCCATGGGTTCTTTAAATAAAAATTATTCATCAACAACTGCTGCACCTATTATTGCTGCCACCCTGGGAAGAGGTCAAAAAGAAGTTAGAGAAGTAAAAATCACACAAACTGGCTTCAGCAATAAAAAGTTTAAGCTGCAAAGTTTAAAAAATATTCAGCGTCAGATTCGCCATAAAATCGTCAAAAATAATAATGGCGTTAGTCGAGGTGGATATGGTGCTTTGAGTTTCAATAACTTCAGAAGATCTAACAGTAACCTATTGGCATTCTTTTATTTTCCATTAGCTGGTTTGTCTTCTTCACCAAAGCGTAAAAATGCTGAAAATCGTGTTACTACTATAAGACCCAAAAAGGCTGAAAAACGAAACAATAATAAGGGGTTATCAAGAAAGAAATTTTCTTTATTTTTCAGCAATATTTTTGTTCGAAAACTTAGTGAGAAAATTTTGTAACCAAATTGAAAATGGACAAATTTTAAGGATCTTTTATAAAACGAATTTGCAGAAGTGGGATTAATTTTGCATTCAGTTCTTGTTAGCCGATAGGTTTAAGAAAGCAATACATTTATGTATATTCAATGTACATATGAGAATAAAAATAAAAACTTTAAAAAATATACTTTATGTTAAATATACAAGTTGCCTTTTGAGAAATATATAAGCATATAACTTTCTTACTGAACCCAGGTACTGTTATTCAGGCGATTGTCTCAATGATGTTCAATCAAGCTGACTTACATATTTTTCCAGCTAATTTGAATACTTGTCCAAATGGTTTAAAGTTTTTTAGTTAACAGAAAAATAATATACCAAGTAAAGCCAGTTAAAAAGTCACATGAATTTGTTTTGATGACGAAAAATTGTTTCTCTATTTAAAGAGCAGAGACAGTCTACCTAAATTATGTTCCACTGCATCAAATTAGTTCCGAAATCGAGTAAAACAGAGTTTTCAATTTAGAAGAAGACCAAAATTTCTACCAATAAACCAAATACTTTTGGCTGTTTTTAAAATTATTTGTCTTAACTTCCTTGTCAAGCCACCAATTGAATACCAAGAAATATCTCTTCAAAGGGATAAGTCACTATCTGGGTATTATTAAGAATTTTATATTGCGAAATCATCCATTTTTATACTTCATAATCTTAACCATTTTTTTCCTAGTATAATATGGTGATGTAGTTGGTTCAAAGCATTTTCAATATCTTCATTGGCAGACATAACAAATAAGATATTGGTGACAGGATATCATCTTGCGGTTCACCAGATTTTGTTGGTTCTGGTTAACATAAGCCAATGTAATTGTCTTGAAGATTATGGAAATTAGTGTCAAGTTTAATACCAAACCTTATCAAAACTTTAAAGGCATCACAAGCACAACAAAATTTATTTTCCTTAGAGGTTTTCCAATAACTTGTACGAATTAGCGGGTTGGATCGGTAGTACTTTGTTTTTGCCTAGAGTCAAATTAATGATGCGCAATCCAGTTGCTGTCATTCAAGTACTGAATAGCTTGATTTTTTAAAGCAATTCCTCGAAAAATGTTAATGTAGTTAATTCTTAAAAGACTTTTTTGCTTTTGCAGGACCAAAGAAACCTTTTTATTTGGTCAAATCGAGGAGCTTCTTTAACATTTAGTTTTTTAAAAGCTTCAACAACATTTTGAAAAAACTTTTTATAAAGAAGGCCAGGAAAACAAATTTCCTTTTAAATTTAAAAATATTTTATGATCGAGGTTTATCCTGCAATACTTTTCTGGATATATGTAGTTTTGGGCTAAACCCAAATCTAATTTAGCCCTTGAACAAAACAGCATATTTTGAGGGGTCTAATGACTTCTGGTGGAAAATATATATTTTTATTTAAGATTATTTCAAAAAGTAATAAACGGTACGGATCGAGGGTTGGCGCCGTTGGAATTATCGATTAGTCTTATCTGTCAGTCACGGTGTCGAGTGGCCGAGTGAGAATCCCGCGTTCGTTGTGGAGACATCTTATAAAAGAAATGATTCTTACAAAAATGCTAATCGAAAATTTTGTTCGGTATAAGACGGATACGTGATTGACCGAGCGTAAATTTAATTTTTTTGTGGGTGCGGAGATTCCGCGCAACTGCTTCGGCTATGAATGTCCTACGGCCAGGGCCCAGTTGATCTTCAAGAATTTCTGAAAACATTGAACTGTTTGAAAGGAGTTTACGTGAAAATCCGTGACTTCCAATATGAAGAAGAGCAGCCTTACTGGGTTAGCCATGAGCAGTTATTTATAAAATTTTAAAAAATGCTATGAAGTTCCATCCTTTTAAAATTCAAATCGTTTAAAAACGGAAAGAAAGGAACTTTTTTTACGCCAACATTT
Organism: Melanophora roralis; assembly: GCA_963583895.1. Taxonomy (NCBI): domain Eukaryota; kingdom Metazoa; phylum Arthropoda; class Insecta; order Diptera; family Rhinophoridae; genus Melanophora; species Melanophora roralis. The sequence goes on from OY757189.1 coordinate 80,498,118, forward strand.
TTGTGAAACCATTTTGGAGCGTTTTTGCACTTTAAATCCCATTTTTTTGGAGCGACGAGACTCATTTGCACCTAAACGCATACGCCGACAAGCAAAGCTACTAATATTGGCCCCCAAGAACTTGCAACCTTCGATTAAAATATCAAAACCCATGGTATTGCCCCAGAGTAACTGTTGGTTAGCCTTATCCACGCATGAGATAATTGGACAATTTTTTTCGAAAACTCTTGAGGCCAGGCGACTAATGTCAACGGGAAAATTTATACACACGTGGTTTCACCAGGACAGGGCGACTGCACACACAGCCAGAGTTTTGATATGTTTGCTTCGGAAAATTTCTCCTAAAAACTGATCAGTCGCTTTGGGGACATTCCACGGCCACCGAGTCCCCCCCATTTAACTCCCATAGATTTATTTATGGGGCAACCTCAAAGAAAGGGTTTATAATGACAATCCTGAAGAGTGTGGCATTAAAGGTAAATATTCGTAGAGAAATCGGCTCAGCCCAATGGTGGACCGGGGGGGGGGGGGGTGGACGGGAGGTAGAACACAAGGCTCTGCCTTGGACAGTGTATTCAACTCGACAGAAGATATCTGGAGGAAGACATTGAGGGTCTCCTAGTTTTCCGAGTTTTTTGAGGCCCATAAAAAGAAAGTAGTCCCCAGCCCCACCTATTAAACATGGGTTTAACTACACTTTAAAAAATAATTATAATAAAATAAAAAAAAGCAAAAATGGAGTAAGGATGTCTAAAAAGAGGGATTTGTTCAAAGAAAATTACAAGTTTCTATTCATCCTTTTAAATTCATATTTCTAAATAGAAAACAATTTAGGCAATGAATAGTTTTTGGTGAGACTTGCCAAAATATTTTAAATTAATTTAATAGTAAGAGTTGAAGATGGTTTTAGTAAAATAATTATCGGAAATTTTTTAGCAAACAAAATTCCGGATGTATAAGTTTCTATTTTTAATTTTAGTTTTAATAAATAAACAAATTTAGGCAAAAAATTGTCATAATGAGGCTTGGAAAAAAATTAACAAATATTATTTAGCAAATAGATCTTGTGGACAAGAAGTCTCTATTTTTAACTTATTTTTTTAAAGTTTGTTTAATATGAATATTTTTAAATGGATTAAAATTAAGGCAATAATTTGACATTTTGGAGACTAATTTAATCGTACTTTTAAAAATGCTATTTTAAGTAAAATAATTTCTTAAACTTTTTAACAAAAAAATAAATTTCTATTTTTGAGCTATTTTCGAAATTTAACTTAAACACAATATCTATAATTATCATAGAGTTTAGGCAATCAATTGACATACATATGTTGAACCAATGGTTGTATTTGTGAAACTTTAAGAACAAATGATGCTTCAATTATTTTTATTGTTGAAAATAACTAACCAAACAGCTATAGTGGAAAAACAAATTTCTATTTTTAAAATGTTTTCGAAACTAATTCAATATTTAATAAAAGAAAAAAATGGACATGTGCTTAAATTGTTGTCTTATACTAACCCTTCTCGCTTTGTTTTTTTGTTTATAAAGCAAATAGTATTTTACGAACCTCATGGTAAATTTAGGTGTTAAGGAATTAAATAACATATAAATAGCAAGACATTTTAGAAATTATTATCAGAAATTGATAAGAAATATAAAGGTGCGATTATGAAGTTATATACAACTTTAATTTTTTTACTCATCACCTGGCTGTCCTCTGTTGCAGTTCAGGCACAATATGAAGATGAACAAATCGATTATGCTGGAAACACTAAGGTTCATAGCAAACAAGACGAAACTGAAATTTCTGCTTCAGCCCCGAAGAATGCGTTTATCCCAACCATCATTACTTCAACTGAATCTGGTGCTATTAACGAAATGGACAATGGAGGACCATCATCAGCAGATCCTGTTATATTTAAGTTATCTAACTTTGAAAATATTAAACGTCAATTATTAAGTAATATCAAAAAACCTGTTGGAATTAGGAGAAGAGGATATAATACGGCATCTTTAAGTTTTCCCAAAAAATCATTTATTGCTTTTTATAATTTTCCATTATCTGTTTTCCCATTTGGCCCAAAAAGTAAAAAGCCCAAAACTGCAACAATACCCAGATACGATGTTTATCCCGACTTCATATATGTTAATTATTAATTTTAAACAAGTTTTTGGTTTCTAAGCGAAGCCAGCTAACAGATAAATGTTATGCACCCTATGCGTATATCAAATAAACTGAATAAATTTTAAACTTCAAAAAAATTTTAAAATTTTTTTTATTATTGTCACATACCTATGTTAAAAACAGCAACATCCACAAGGATCTACAAGTTCCACTAGTTAAATGCGAAATCCTGAACTATGTTGACAAGTATTTAAATAAGCTGGAAGCTCACCCAAATCTGCTCGCCCGAAACATCCTGCAACATAGTGGGCACACCCGCCTGAAAAGGAGGGATACTATTGCGCTTATATGAAGCTTGATAACTAATATGAGAACTTAAATTTCAGTCTGGCACTGGCTGGACTTATATTAACTACCTAGTTTTAAGATTTGAACACTTATTGTTAGTTCGCCACAGGCGAAGATTCAATAATAAATATATGAAAAAAAAAAAAAAAAAACAATAGGTGCAAATATTTTAAAGAGGCTTAGATATATTGTAGGCCCTTAGTAAACGAAAAAAAAGCAACTATTTGACGCTGTAATATGAAAATTTTCCTAAGTAAGAATAATTCCTAAGCCTGGCAAATATCCTTTGAATGTAAAGTCTCGTATAAGTCTGTTGCAAGCTATGTCGAGAGAGCTCTAGAAACTGGTTAAAAACAAGATGGCCCCAAACCTAAAAGAACTGGATTCCAAATCACCAATTTGGCTTGAGAAATCAACATAATACCATTGAAAAAACCAAAAGATTGGCACAAGCCTTTGAGGGGAAGAAGTACTGCTACTCGCTTTTTATCAATGTCTCTCAAGCTTTTGAAAAAATATGGTATGAAGTACTGTTAAACAAACTACAATTGAACCTTCCAGTCAATATTTTATACCTATTAGAAAAGAACATAACATGTTGACAATTTATGATCGAAGAGGAAAACGACCTAAATTGTTCTCAACCCATACGGGCTGGTGTACTCCAAAGGAGAATTTAAGGTCCAATTCTGTATTTGCTTTACAAGCCAGACATGCCAACAAATGGTCTTGCACACATGTTAATATTTGCTGTTGATATGGCTTTTCTCAGTACTCATAAACACACTAAAGAGGCCTTCAACCAACTGCAATATCACGTGACCCAAGTAGAGAAATAGGCAAAGCTATGGGAAAAAATTGGTTGTCAATAGTTAAGATCAGCATGTATGTAAGACCATTTATAGGCAATTCTGGCTTGTAAATCAAGTACAGAATTAGATGTAAATCAAGTACAAAACTAGATTTGAGGTACCCCAGCCCGGATTGGTTGGGTACAATTTAGGTGGTTTCCCTCTTCGATCATAAATTGTCGACCAGTTATGTTTTTTTCTAATAGGTTAAAAATATTGTCATACTTTTTCAAAAGCTTAAGAGACATCGATAAAAAGCAAAATAACTGAATTTCTAAGTCTATATACATATATACATATGAAATAAAAATAAAGTATATTAAAAACCAGAATACAGATAAATATATTAATAATTCGATTAGTTAATTGGTCGATTTGGCTCCCCAGCCATATAAATATTACCACAAACGTAACGTAAATATAAATGATAAAGACAATATAATATAATATTATATTCAAGGCGTTTAATTAAATTATAACTAATTTTAATTAAAATGATCCAGAAGTTTTTTCTTATAAGTAGAATAAGAGTAAGAAAATCGTTTCAGATCACTAGGAAGCAAACTCCAGATACGGTGAACTCTTTTCAAAAAGGAGCGACCGAAAATCGTTAGATGTCGTTCTAAAAATAATAATTATATAATCAATAAAATTTAGTTTTACAGCCACAATAACGCAAAGACATTTGAGAGATTCAATAAATAAGATAACCTGTCCATTTATATATATTTTAGGATTAAAAAAAAATAATTAGATACATTAAAGTTTAATGCCTTCGTTTTAACTGGGTTAACTTTAAGAGAATTGAAACTCATTCAGTCTGAGATAGAATCTAGTTGATTATTTATGCAAATCTCTGTGTTGTATAAACTCCTCGAATCATATGAATATAACAAGAAAATATCATCAGCAAATAAAAAGGGTTGGCAAAATCTATTGTCCAAGACCGGAACGCAATCATTTATATAAGCAAGAAAAAATATAGGAATAGTATAGAACTTTGAGGCTTGTTAACGTTCTTTTTTTGAGTTCGTTTATTATTTTTATTTAACGTATAAAATATTGCTAAATCCCCTTAAAATATATCCACCTATAAGAAACAACATTAAAAAAAATTAAAAAAAAATTTTTTGCAGTTAAAAATTTATTTAGTTTATTTGGTACATACATAAGCACATAACATTTAGCTTACTTCGCTTGGAAACCAGAAACGTGTTTAAAATTTATCAAAACAATTATTCGCCCTTAAAATATATGATGTCGGGATTAATAACGTGTTCGGGTTTTGTTGCAATTTTGGGCTTTCTACGTTTTGGGCCAAATGGGAAAACAGACAATGGAAAATTATAAAAAGCAATAAATGACTTTTTGGGAAAACTCAAAGATGCCGTATTATATCCTTTTCTTCTAATTCCAACGGGTTTTTTGATATTACTTAGTATCTGACGTTTGATATTTTTAATATTAGATATCTTGAATAAAACAGGATCTTCTGATGATGATCCTTCATTGTCTATTTCGTTAATAGCACCAGATTCAGTTGAGGTAATAATGGTTGGGATAAACTCATTCTTCAGGGCTGAAGCAGAAGTTTCAGTTTCGTCTTCCTCGCTAACACGTTTAGTGTTTCCAGTATAATCGATTTGTTCATCTTCATATTGTGCCTGAACTGCAACAGAGGATAGCCAGGTGATGAGTAGAAAAATTGAAGTTGTATATAATTTCATAATCGCACGTTTTTATTTCTAATCAATTTCTGATAATAATTTCTAAAATGTCTTGCTATTTATAGGTAATTTCATTCTTAAACATCTAAACCTACCACGATATTCGTAAAATACTATTTGCTTTATATACACAAAAACAAAGTGAGAAGAGTCAGTATAAGGCAACAACTTAAGCACATGTCCATTTTATTCTTTTATTAAATATTGAATTAGTTTCGAAAACATTTTAAAAATAGAAATTTGTTTTTCCACTATAGGAGTTAGTAATTTTCAACAATAAGAATAATGGAAGCATCATTTGCTTTTAAAGTTTGACTAAAGCAACCATTTGTAGTTCCACATATGTCAATTGATTGCCTAAACTCTATGATATTTATAGATATTGTTTTTAAGTTAAGTTTCGAAAATAGCTCAGAAATATTGAAATTGAGAAATTATTTTACTAAAAATAGCATTTTTAAAAGGTTGATTATATATAGTCTCCAAAATGTCAAATTATTGCCTTAATTTTAATCTATTTTAAAATATTCATATTAAACAAAATTTAAAAAATAAGTTAAAAATAGAAACTTTTGTCCACAAGACCTGTTTGCTAAATAATATTTGTTTTTTACCTATTTTTTTATTTATTAAAACTTAAATTAAAAATAGAAACTTAGACATCCGGAATTTTGTTTGCTCAAAAATTTCCGATAATTTTTTTTACTAAAAACATCTTCAACTCTTACTATTAAATTTAACTTATACATTATGTGCAAGTCTCCCTTAATTATTTTCTATTTGGATATATGAATTTTAAAGAAAGAATAGAAACTTGTACTTCTCTTTAAGCGAACGTGCTCCCCAATCCATATTAACAACCAAAAAGTGCTCCTTTTGGTTAAATACAAAATATCTTGGCAATTACCTGGATCGCCGTCTTATATGGGAGTCCCTTATAGATGCAAAGTTAACAGAAATTAAATTTAAGACTGCGCAAGCTCATTCGCTATTTTTTAAAAACTTTTTTCGATATCTTGATTGTAAACTTTCGCCCTACAACTCGTTTTTACAACCAATTTTTTGCTACGGCATACAATAATAGGGTACTGCTTCCACCTTTAACATAGAAAAAATTCAACACCGTCAAAACAAAATCCTGAGAACGGTAACTGTTGCTCCTCTCTATATACCAAAATCAGCAGCATTTACAAGGATCACATTAGCTTAAGCTGCTATAGTTTTTATTTAAGAACCCAAATTTTCAAACTCCAAAATAAATAATAATGCTGCCTTAATTTTTCCCTTATCCCACATTTAATTCAAAAACGACCCAGCTCAAAAGTTTATTTTTTTCGGTTAATACGCTTAGACTATATAAACCCTAATTTATAATCAATAAAAATAAGCTTTTTACTTCATAATATGTACGGAATATATACCATATGGTTCAAAGTTTTTGATTTGAACTATTTTTCCCAATTTAAAAAAATTAAAATTTTGAGTTAAGTCTTTTTTGAGCTAGCTTTACGCTTTGACTTTTTTATTTATATTATCTTTAAAATACCCATGAATTTTTATTTTTGCAAGAGCCCTTTAAATATTTTTAATTCATTTTTCAATTAATTTTTTTTGTACTTTCAAAAATAATTTTCCGATTTTACTCAAATTTAGTATTAACATATATCTTAGTGTTGTTAGTTTACATACAAAACCTAAGAAAAGGATATATTGCAGGACCTTGAGGTCTTGGTCCAATTTAAATGAAGATTTAGAAACCCGTTTCTAGTTATACGCATATTAGAACAACAGCTTTTTGTTATTTCGTGGGTTTTATTGAAGCTAAAATTCGTCTTAAAATTTAGGAAACTTGGGAGATAGGACACGCTTAGGCTTATTTTTCCAAAAACTATAATATTTCTTAAATTTCAAAAATATCTGGGCACTCCTTTTTTTATCCATCGTTATATGAAAACAAGGATTTAAAATTAAGAGTTTTATTGCTTTCCGAGTTTAGGCGTATGACCGCCAAGATCTTTGCAGGAATTTTTGTACCAAATTGAAAAATCTAATATTTTAGTTTAACGTTTCCTTAGTGTAACCTGCGTTCAAGTTGAAATTTTTAATTTTACTTTATATTTTAAAAAATTTGCTCTTGTTTGCTAAGTCTGAGGTCTTTTGCTCCGCCAGAAGTAAAAATAATTAAGAAGAACCAAACGAAAAACCCAAGTTTGGCTTTCTAAACATAATAGCAATTAGAGGCTTGCATCAAGTCCTATTTCAAACTAATTCAAAACCCTGACGATTTTCTAATTCTTTTGCTGTTGTGCGATTAGACTGTTAAAGTGCTGTAATGTAGATTAGCTGGCACAGTTTGTGTGATGCAATGTAGTGCAGTTAGGAATAACGAGTGATGTGATACATTGTTGTTGACACAACTTATATACTGTCATGATGTGTGTTCGATAAAAAAATGACTGTGATGATGTGTGGTAAACAACAACAAAAATGTGTGTATTTCACACAATGTAGAATGGATACATAAACAAACATTTATACAAGCAGGCAAATCAATATAAATTTCATACTTAAGTACGTTACATTGCACACATTAAAAAATCAACCCCCGTTTTTAAAACTATCACACCAGGAACATCCCGTCAACAGTAAAGTTTTAAGCTGAATTAAAATTGAAATGTGTGACCATGATGAATTGATGTGCCGCTGTTGTTTCATTTTATGTTAAGTAAATAAACGAGATGGCGAACAATACAGCACAGTACTTATAATTGTGTCTGCACACGTAAGATATATGAAATGAATTTAAAAATCAAGATAATGCTTAATTAAGTGACGTCTTAAGCTGGCCTCTAATAGCAGTTAAAAAAATAGTAAGCAAACTTATGTATATTTTGGAAAAGTTTCTAGTTCTAAGTTTCTTTGGGAATTTAGTTAAACATTATTATTTATTTAAAAAAAAATGTTTTAAATGAAAACGCGCCAAGCTAGTTTCCTTTCAGGGACAATTTTTTATTGTTTTTAGTTTTCTTTTATTTCTTTAATTAAATAACAAAATAGTGATAAAAATGACTTTTTGTTTTTTTTATTGAAGGTCGGGAATGAAATTAACTATAAATAGCGAGATATCTATGATGAAAATATTAGAAATCGATTAGTTGTTTAAAAGCGCGATAATGAAATTATATAAAATTTCTATATTTTTAATCATCAATTGGCTATCTTGGACGGCAGGCCAGACTTGGGCTACAGAAGAAAGTTTTGAAGGAGTTACTGAGGGAAGCATCACTGAAACGTCTCCACATAAAAATGTCCAAACGCTAAGTGTTCCATCTGTCCATAATATTCCATCTCCTGCAACTGCACATTCTGAAAAAAGTGTCAATGAAGGTTCTAACTCAGTTGAAAAAAATTTTTCGCAATCTAATTTGAAAAATATTAAACAAAAAGTTCGACGAAGTAAGAATTGTGGCAACAAAACCAAAAAATACCCGGAAAACCCCTCGAATTTTCTCCGGAATTATCCTATTAATCAAATTGGATTTTATATGTCTCCATTTGCTGTTTATCCATTTGTCTTATACCGCAATACGCCCAAAGTTGCAAATTGACCAACAAACATTATAAATCACAACATCATATTCTGTAAAGAAAAGTAATCAAAATGAAAACTATAAATTATTTAAGTTTGAACTTTTTTGGCGAAGTCACCTTGACTTTAACACTTATTTAAACTATATTTTATACCAAGCGAATTTGAAATTTCTTAAATTGCTAATAAAATTCAAACATTATAAACTATATATGTTATTTATAGATTAAAATTTTGTGGAACGAGTAACTCGTTTTAATTTACCCTTTTTCTTAATAAGCTAAAGTTTAAGTTAGGGGTTAAATTTTTAATTTTTAAAGATGGATGCCAACCAGGAAAAAATATATGTAAAGGAGAAAAAACAAAAAGTTAAACTTTTTCAATAAAAAAATTAAGTTCTACGTCCATATCATGACAATTTATGTAGGCTTATCGATGTTTAATTTGACAAATTTTTATGGAATAATTATCAAATAGGCCTCTCAGTAAACCAACAATAGTACAAGGATTATGAGCCCTAAAGTTTATATCCTTTTGAACACAAGAAATCAACATTCTTAATTAGAAATAAAACCTAAAACTTATTAAGTTTGCATATGTTATAAATTTTTCATTAAATAAGACCTGCCCTAAATTCAATGGCTTTTATAGATTCGAAGTGTTAGGGTCATAGAGTTAGTTTTTTAGTTTCAAAAATTCTGTCTCTTACATTTTGAAAGTAAAAATTAAGTAAATAATATTTTTGTAAAAAAATAGTTTTATTATCCAGAATTTTTGTTATACATACTACGCAGTTAGACTTTATTTTTTGACTTTTTTTATTTATAGTTGAACTAATTGTTTTTTTTTTTTTAATTTTGGTATTATTTCTTTAGGCTCAAGTTCGATCCTTACTAAATTTTTATATATTATTATTTTTTTAATTTATCGCCTTATTAGCGTTTGCTTTAGAAAAGCACACTTTCTCCCTTTTTAAACACATTTCCATAAACTTATAAACTCGACGTCGAAAGGCAACAAGATCCCTGGTGGCAAATTCATATTTTCAAATACGATTATTTCAAAAAGTAATGGATGGTGCGTAGGGAAGGAAAATGGCGCCGTTGGAATTATGGATTGTGCGGATTTATTAGTCACGATGTCGCAGTGGTCGAGTGAGTAACTCACGTTCGTTGGGGAGTTATTTTTTAAGAGTGATGACTCTTACGTTATTGCTCGTCGTCAATTTTGTTCAAAGTTCGGTGTTCGGCGAATACGTGATGGACCGAGTGTAAATTAATTAAGCAAAGATTCCGTGTAACTGCTTCAGCTATTAATGTCCTACGGCCAGGGTCCGGTCGACCTTCAAGGACTTCCGAAAACATTGAACTGGTTGAAAGCAGTTGACGTAAAAATCCGCGACTTTCAATACGAAAGGAAGCAGCTTCACCGGACTCCTAAGAGCGATTAAACTTTTTTCCACTTCTTTAAGCATTCATATGGGTTTTCCTTGCCATAGTTAGTTAGATATAGATAGATGTCCCTTTTTTTTGCAAAAAGCGGCCAGTGACAAATCTATTTTAATATTTGTAAACTAGACAGATGCAGAATACAAGAGAACAGGCCATGGAGCGATACACTCCACAAGAACTCGAAATAATCGCGTATATTTTTTTGCGTAACAATTCGTGTGTGTTGTTGGCGCAACGCGAATTCCGTTTCCGATTCCCCCGTCGTCCGGCACCGACCGCGTAAACACTGCACCGTTGGGCCAGCAACCTTGAAGACTATGGGATTATAAGCTGAGAAATTAGCCGCTGTTGGTGAGGATGTCAAGCTGTTGCCAAAAATATCGAACAGACATCGTGCCTTGCAGTTAGCCATCAGCCTGCGCATGTTCCCGTACAAAGTCCAGTCCATGCATCAGCTGCTGACGGTCAACCACCAAACGCGTGCAAAATACGCCCAAACCATGCCTTTATTCTCGAAACCGGAGTGGACGATTTTTGGCCAAAGTCATAATGAGCGATGAGGCTCATTTCCCCCTCCCCGGGTACGTGAACAAGCAAAACTTTGGCTTCTTCGCCCAAAAATACACGAGTTCTCACGAGAAGCCGTCAAAGTGACTGCGCTGGAGGAGTCATCGGGCCATTTTTTTTGAGAATGCCGCTGGTCAAACAACAAGAGTGGACGATGCTCGATACAGGGCCATGTTAGCTGAGTTAGGACTGAAGGAAATGTGGTTCCAACAGGATGGAGCAACAGCAGACACTACGCGAGCCACAACTGATATTCTGAAGGCGGCGTTCCCGGGTCGCCTCATCTCTCGTTTTGGCGATTTACAGTTGCCCGCAAGATCACCCGATTTTACTGCTCCAGACTTTTTTTTAGGGGTTTTTAAGCTCTGTGTTAACCTGAATAAGCCTGAGAACCTGGAAGCTCTCAAGGATAACATTCGACACGAGTGTGAGAATCTGTCATCCCGAAGCTTTTGCCGAAGTGATGATAAATGCAATAAAACGAGTCCGAATAGCAATCAATTGTGCCAGTGCCCATTTGGTTGATATCATCTTCTCGACTTGACCAATAAAATTCAAAAGGTTTAAGAAAAACAAAATAAAGAAACAGAATCAAAGTTTTTCATTTAGAATTAAAATTAAAGCCAATCAACATCGGATAATTTCTTTTTCCATACCTTGCATAAAACCTACAACCAAAAAGGTACAACGCTTTGGCAGTATTTTTGCTTTAGTCTAGTCTCGACTATTGTTAGGAAATAATAACTTATTTGAGAAACTTTTCTATTTGTATTTATTTAAAAGGATTAACCCTTATGTGACTGAAAAAGAATACTTTATTAAGTGCGACAAGGCAACCGGGTATCTAGACAATAAAAGTGTTGAACAAGAGACTGTAATTACTGCATGTTTTTAAGTATCTTATTGCAATAAGATGTTGGCCATGTCGCACAATGTGGGGAAGACGGCCTAAAATTAAAATTATAAATTTTAGATTTTTAATATTTTGTAAATGCGCCTTTGTTCTATAGACTTAGTTCTATGATAAAGGGAAAAAATTATTATAATTTATTGATTTTTTAGAATAAAATTTGAAAATTGTTGATGAAAGCAAGAGATCTAAGAAAATATGCAAAATATTACGAAAGTATTAAATATTTGTATAGTGGAGAAGTATTTGCCAAAAATATGGCAAATCTTTTTTTTAAAACCACATTCTGAAAGTGGGTAGAATTTTTAAAAAGTTTCAAGCCTAGATAGTTTAAAAAACTCCCCAAATTTTTTTTTAGTTTTTATTCTCTTCACATTGTGATAAGGGTTCGTTCATACAAGTTTTATTCCATTTGCAATTCCCCTAACAATCCTTTGCAAACTTATTTAGTATATTCATATGTATATTCTGGATCCTTATATATAGCGAAGTTGATTTAGCCATATTCGTGTCGGTTTAAGTTCTACGGAAAAGGTGTTGATGTCAAGCCATCTAAGAATTCCTGAGACGGTCGTTATTTAAAAATAGCGAGATCGGCTAACTGCGACAGAACCTTAGTATACCTTGTCAACCACATAAGGGTTAAAATTATAAAATATTTTAAATGAACATAAGCCATGTTCAGTTTTTTTGTCAAAAATTTGTTTGCTTAATTATTTTTTTTATTTTTTTAAATAAAAGATTTATAATAACGTTTTGTTATTTTCGGTTAAAGTAAGAGAATTGAAATTAACTATAAAAAGCCAGACATTGAAGCAGTTCATATTAGAAATTGTTGGTGTTTTAAACGCATGATTATGAAGTTGCTTAAGCCTTTAACTTTTTTAATTATTACTTGGATTTCTTGGATCGAAGTAGTAAAGTGTCACAATGAAAGTGCCAAAGCTGTAAAAGAAATCGATCATGTTGAAAGTTTTACTAGGATTAAAGGAACTGAAAATTCAACGCCACCTTCAACTGTTACAAGCCAAGCTAATTTCTTGGCCTCCTTAACTTCTACAACTGATTCACAAACCCCTGGTACTACGGCGGGAAACGGAAACAAAGGTCCCACAACAGCTTCTACCCCAAAAACAGGTGGCAGCAGAAAGAAGATTAAACTATTTGATTTAAAAACAATCAAACTCCAAATACTACGCAATATTATCCAAAACATGGGCATTAAGAGCAAGATAAATTATGGACGACCGAAATATTCTAGCAACCTAATTGGCTATCACAATATTCCAGGACCAATGTTTCCATTTAAACCACGACGCAGCAAGCCCAAGTACTACATAATTGGACCTCAAGACGAGATAAGGCCCGGTGATGTTATTTTATTCAAAAATTTTTTAATTGTTTTACAATAATAATAAGGTAGTTCTTAGTTTTTTTAATAGAACTTTGACAATAACAGGCTACAGACCACAATCTCTTAGAAATAAAAAAAATTATGGTTATTAAGCCGTTATTTGACAGGTGTCTATGGCATAGTTGTTAAATGAGCCCTTAATAAACCTACTTTAACTAATATGATTACAAGCGTTATTTTATATAATTTTTGGAAAATAATTTTGTACATACTTAGATAATTATAGCCCCCAGGCTATTGACAGATTGCCTGCTATAAGCGTTAATAAACTTTCCGCAACAAACCAGTATTTATTATGTGCTCGTTTAACGCCGTTGATATTAGCGATTGTGCGGATTTTTTAATCATGTTGTCTAAGTGGTCGAGTGAGCACCGCGCGTTCGCTGTGGAGTAATTTTTTAAAGTAATGATTCCTACGTAATTGCTCGTCGGCAATTTTGTTTAAAGTTCAGTATTCGGCGAATACGTAATGGACCGAGTGTAAATTTGATTCGCTCTTGGGTGCAGAGATTTCGCGCCTCTGCTTCGGCTATGAATGTCTCACGGCCATGGCCAAGTCAATCTTCAAGGACTTTCGAAAACATTGAACTAGTTGAAAGAAGTTTACAGGAAAATCCGCGACTTTCAATACGTAAGAAACCGCCTTACTGAGACTTCCAAGGGCGATTATTCATGAAATTTAAAAAAAGGATCTAAACTTCCATCCTTTGTAAATTTCAATCGTTCAAGAACTGAAAGCAGATGACTATAATTTTTGCGAAAATCTTTCTGAAACGATGTTGAAGCGTTTTCGCACTATAAATCTAATTTTTGGAGCGACAAGGCTCAATTTCACTTTAACGGCTACGTTAGCAAGCATAGCTGCCGTTAGTGGTGTACAAAAACCTGCAAAACCGGCTGCAATATCAAAACCATAGCATTGCCCCAGGGTGAATGTTTGGTGTGCCTTATCCATGCATTAGATATTTGGAACATTTTTTTTGAATATTCTCAAGACCAGGCGTCTAATGTTAGTGGTGAAAATTTTTGACGCATGATAACGACATTCTTTTTGCCAAACCTACGATCTCATCAATCGCACTCTTTACACACGTGGTTTTAACAGGATGGGGTGACTGCACACACAGCGAGGGCTTCGATGAATTTTCTTCCCTTGGCCACCGGGGTCGGCCGATCTAGCTCCCATGAATTTTTAGGAGGCTACCTCTAAAGGAGGTTTTTTAAATACAATCTCCAATCTCTTTTGGCTTTGAAGGGAAATAAATGTCGAAAAATCAGCCCAATTGAACCAAGTTTACTGCAGCGTGTGGCGCAGAACACAAGGCTTTTTTTTGAACAGTGTGTTTTAAGCTTGACGAAAGACATCTGGAGGACATACTCTTTTAAAAATCTCCACTCTATCGTCTAATGCTCCTAATAAAACTTTGTGTCAATTACTACGTTTTTTATTTAAGTTTGAAAATATAAATCAGCCACCAGACACCCTGTATTTAATAGTTTTTTTTAATTTTTTAAACTTCTGCGGCCAAAAAAATCACTGTTTATTACTTGCAATGTATCAAGTGGACGTTTTATATGATTATTCACAATTGGACATGTTTTAAACGAAATATATTTTTTTGCTCTTGTATATATCAACATTTTTATTTTTTTTTTCAAAAACTAAGGCAAAAAGTTTAACTTTTCTTTCGATTTATTTTTTTTAATTGGATCAAAAATATTATTTATTATGGTCTTAAAAACAAATTTATGTTTTAAAGTTTTAAAATTTCTTGTAATTATAATTTGATTAAATGTTGTTTTATTATGGGAAAGTGTTTGAAGAAAGTTTGGTGGTAAAACATACATAAATATTTTATAGATATATAAGTTCTTTAGGAAATGCTAAAGTTTGCTTATTGGGCTGTAAAAAGTTTTTTCAGCGTTAATCAATAGTTTCGGATAACTGGTTAAAACTTTTTTATAACCATTTTTTAGGGCGGTATTACACTGATTTATTTGTTCCTCATTAAAAATTGTGTTTTATAAAACGATTTACAATAACTAATTTAGTCCCACAAAAATGGTGTAAAAACTTGAATGTCAGTATTAAATGAAATATAAAGAACAAAAATTGTTTTTTAGTAAAGAATTATTAATAATATACACTCGATGTTTAGGCGCTTATAAAAAAAGTTTATTTTAAATAAAATATTTGTTCAAGTGTGTTCAAGTATGTGTTCAAACCAACCTATAGCACATTTAATCAAATACAGCCCCAACTCAAAATCACAAATTTTTAATGGAATAATTTTTTGAGTTTACGATTCGTACTTAGATTTTCTTATATAAAGTCTTTTCGGGAAAACTTTGAAAAATCAAACAGAATATTTGTTGTTTTTCCTTATTTACATTTCTCAACAATTAAAAAAGAGAGTGTTTCGGCGGCCTAGATGGTAGCACGATGGCGTTGCAATTCGAAGAGTTCCAGGTTCAAATTCTAGCTACGGAAGAAACAGAAAAACAATTTTTAGTAATAAATACACGTATAAATAAAAAAAATACAAGTAATAAAATTATATTCGGTCAAGTTCGCTCATATTATACCTAGGGTTTTTTTCCCTGGAAACAGGAAATCAAAAATTAATTTCCCGGGAATCCCGCTCTTCAAATAAAGAAAAATTTACAGGTTGTACTAATAAAAACTGTTTTTATTTTTAAATAAATCAATGTGTAAAAGTTAAAACAAACATATAAAAAACTTACGAATTCAAAAAAGAAAAATATAAAATATAAAATAAAACTTAACAATTCAGTCCAGGGTACACATAACCAGGTAATCAAGGCGAATTCATAAACTTTGCCCTCTAAATTTACTTTTTGTGTTTGAACGGTGGAATTTAGAAAAAAATTAAAAATTTCATACAAAATTTTATGTACATTTCAAAAGTACGAATGTCAAATTTATTATAGTCAGCTGGGCTCTTGATATTACCTGTTTGGCTGTAACCTGATTGCAATAATGCATAAATTTCAACCACTGTAGGATGACAACAGCGGTAAAGTCTTCGTTAGGCAAAAAATCCGATTTTGTTTCATATTTGCGCTCGTATTTATAATAATTATAGTAGGCTTATTAAAGGATTATTTGAGGTTTTGTATGTCCCGGTATTCCCGCACAAAATTCCCGGAAAATCGGGAAATGAATATTGACGAATTTCCCGGGAATTTTCGGCACGGGAAGTTCCGTGAAAAACCCTAATTATACCCTACACAAAATTTTTATGGGGCTTTTTTAAAAAATAGACCGATAATATTCCTACGGGTAGTGGACTGGTCTAGGACTATTGACGTGAACGGTCCATTAGGGTAGGGCCTGGTTCTAGTTCCTGCACTTTATATGAAGAGAACCTGTCACTTTTACATTGCGTTGTCATTATAGAGGGCAATTGGTTTAGAACTAACACCTCAGAACGGGTTACAGGCCAATCCTATATAAGAAAATGTTGCATTAATTGTTTAAGGTCCTGTTCAATCTACTTTGTTTGTATTTACGCGCTTGTGTGTATATGTAAACAAATGTATATTTATGTGTATGGACCAGTATTTCTATTTTTTTCCCTAACCTCTTTAACACCTTTTAACCGGTTACTTGATGTGTGCCTTTTTAACTAATCACGACCAACAACTTTTGTCCAATTCATGTTTTCTACCTGTAACAGGACTGGTACGCCGACCAATTGACGCCCATTTCCCGCAGGGATGTTATAAGCTTAAATGCAAAACCACAGGAGAATCAAAACAATTTTCAAAAATTTTTTTTTAAGTTTTGTGTAACATTAAATAAATTTATTGTTATGGGTTCTAATAAAATATATTAAAATATGCTAGAATATCGATTTGGAATTTTTTTGTTAATTACGTCGCTTGGCATTTCAGTTGAAAATTTGTTCTCAGTATAATATTTTGACATAAAGATAAACATGTGTGCAAAATTTTGAAAAGTTGAAGTAATACATGAGCCATTTATAACCCAAACTGCTAATTTTGGGAGGACGATTTTCGGGCCTATATAAGAAAAAGACCCAACATCACCAAAAGCAACAGACTTTGTGCCAGTGTCTGTGACAAATTTCATCAAAATACCCTTAAAATTTCGACCAGTAGTTTGCTCTCGAGGAAAATTGACACCTAGCCAAACTGACGGATAGACTGACATGCATAAATTGACCCAAGAAGTGATTCTGAGTCAATCTATATACTTTAGGGTGGGTCCCAGACCATTACTTTTGAGCTTTAAAAAACATCTGCACAAACTCGTAATACTCCTTACTCGGTAAGTAAAAAAAACGACTTTTAATTTTTGTATTAATCTCTTTTACGCTTAAATCAAATCTTTTGAAGCTTTTATTAAGTACATTTTCAACTTAAATAATTTTTTTTGGCTTAAATGTGGCTAAAAGTAAGCAATACGTGCTAAATAAATCCTTTTTTGAAATTCGTATTAACCGTGCTATTGACACCGCTACGGCTTGATTTATACAAACATTACTTGATCAGTTATTTATGTGAAGGAGCTGGTTAAAAAAAAGGAAGAAGGAAATGCATTCGATTTATTTTAGATTGTCTTTGATTTTCCTATTCCTCTGCACCTTTACCACTTTTGCAAAAGTTATTGAAAAATAATCCCGCTTTTCACTTGTTGCATTTCTAAGAAAAATTAATTATTAAAAAGCCGTTTTCACATTGGTTTACAAAATGAAAAAAACATATTTTAATGATGGATGTTGAATTATCAAATTTCTTATGCCGAGTACTACATTCTTGTTGGTTATATTTGTAATAGCAAGATTTTAATTCTCTAAATAAACAAAATGCTTTTCTAATTAAATATTGAGGCACTAAAAGAACTTTAAATCACCACCAAAGTAAATTAATAACTTTATCAGAGATCTATTTGTTAGCTCTAGATGATTTAATATGACCTCCTCTGATAAACAGCAGGTGGTTAATAAGAAACCTGTTATAAATTAAATATTCAAATTAACACTAAACAAGTATCTAGACCAGCAAATTTGTTATACAGTGGCTGACAGTAAAAAGTAGGTTTTTTTAATTGGGAACTTCTGCCTACCACATACATCTTTAATAATTATTTATTTAATTTTTATATTGATTGCGGTAATTATCTAATTTTTAAATATTTTTAATTTTTAACAAAATCATCGAACTTGTATGTATTTAAGTGCATTTGTATGTATACATTGACTTAATTTATGTATGATTAATTAAATAATTTTTGATAGTAATTTTTTAGTCTAAGCTTAAGCCTGATTTTCAAAGCATAAATTTATCTTAATGATTGATTACAAAGATTAGAGCATATTATGTAATTTTATGCAAATTTATGCGGGCTTCCATATAATAAAAGTCACAAAAATTATATATTAGATACTGGTAAAGAGGAAAACTCAAAAACATCATCAAATTAAGAAAATAAACTTGGATCCAGTTTAGGATTTAGCAGAGATTTTTATGTGACTTTTAATAAAAAACTGCCACCCATAATTTTATGTAATACTATAAAACAAAACAAGTAAGAGCGCTATACTCGGCAGTGCCGAATCATACAAATTTTGTATGGACTTTTACTCAGATTTTTTCACATTTTGTATGACAGCCTCCTTAGGCGATGGCGATAGGGCGTAAGTATGTTCTAGGAATATGTTTGGAGCGAAAATTTATGGTGGTCTTTGATATATTTAATCCTCTAGGGCCGACTCCTGTGAAGTAGTAAGGGTTTTGTATCTCATTTTTTTTTTAATTTTGTATGACAACCCTCTTAGGACGTGGCGATAGGGGGTAAATATATTTTAGGAAAACGTTTGGAGGAAAAACCAATGGGGGTCCTAAATACATTTGATTCCTCTGGGGCGACTCCGGAGAAGTTACAGCTGTTTTTACCCTTTTTACCAAATTTTGTATGGCAACCCTCTGACCCCGTGGAGATAGGGGGCAAGTATGTTCTAGGAATATATTTGCGGTTGTATATTTTATTTATCTAAGGCGGACTCTGTAGAAGTTGTAGGCGTTTTTATATAATTTTTGTAAATTTTGTATTGCAACCCCCTTAGGTGATGGAGATAAGGGGTAAGTATACAGGAAAATGTTTGGTAGAAAAAACTAATGGGGGTCTGTGATACCATTTGTTTCTTTAGGCGACTCCAGAGAAGTTGTAGGGGCTTTTACCCTATTACCCATGGCAACTCCGGGTAAGCTTTAGAGGTTTTCAGGCACAAATTTTAGAGAAATACACAGAGGTAGATCTGGGTTTTGGCTTGTATCTCGGGCAGTTATCAGGCGATTTTTCAATGGATAATAAAGAAATTACAAACGGAATGACAACCTTATATATACTTTTATCACTTAGGTGAAGGGCATAAAAGTGATATAAAATTATATAAATTTATATAAAACAAAAATCAAAGAGTAAAAAATGGAGGAAAAACCCCGTAAACAAAGACATATTAAAACGCCACCTCAATAAACAAGCACTCACGCACACAAATCATTTGATCAAGATAACCGAATGTCATTTATCATGGAAAAGAGAAAAAAACGCAACGATTTTCTACACACAAACGTTTGTTGAAACCTTAACGAATATTGTAAATGTTTTGCATTATTCACTTCTGTTTCTTTTACAGACGTACTAAGTGGGAGAGAAAGGCAACTACCCGGGAACTTTAAGTGTAAAAATGAGAAGTATTTATTTTTAATTCGAATAATTACGATTTAAACATTGTTGACCATCACCATAACTTTCCTGTGAATTGATGAAAATACATATGTGTGTATGTACGAAAATATATATATGCACATGTCAATTCAAAAAAACAACAAGTTAGAATAAGTCGGTCAAGCCCGATAATATTATACCCTACACTACATTTGTATTAGGGCTTTATGAAAAACTAGACCAAAAACATTTTATTTCAGCATAAAAATTGACGGCATAAGAATAAACATGTGTGCAAAATATTGTAAAGGTGAAGAAATCCAAAATGAGGGAGATAATTTTCATGGGAGATACATAAAAAAAATCCGATCATGGTTTGTTTCAGTGTACTGATTAGTGGCAGAAAATTAGACATACATATGTGCCAACAAAGAGTTATATTTAAATCAGTAATATCCCCAAATGTTTATCCCGGGAGGACATTTACTATATCAAAAAAAAAAAAAATTTATTAAGTATGCAAGTTAGTGGCATAAAGTTAGTCACATGTGCAAAATTTTGTCAGCATCGATGAATACTGAAGTCAGTAATAGCCCAAAATGCTTATTCCGTATAGGCATTTGTATGGGTTCTATATTTAAAAATAGACCGATCATTACTAAAACTAAAGGCTACGTACCAGTGCCAAAGAACTAATCTGTGCTGAATTTCATAAAAATATGTTCGAAATTAAGACCTGCAACGTGTTCACAAGAATACTTGGACACACAGCCAGATTTTTATACCCTTCATAAGTGATAAGGGTATATATCAGTTTGTCATTCCGTTTTTAATTTTTATTATTATCCCTTTGCGACTTCATTAGTTACATAAATTCTGGATCCTTATAGAAAGGGAAGTTTACGAAGCCAATTTAAGTACTATGGACCAGGTATTAAGGTTAAACTTTTAGAATTGTCCCTGGCATGATTGCTAATCAAAATCAGCAACATCAGTTTACCAAGAAACCTGGATATAGGCAAAATCGCCCCAGTTTTTTTTGAAACAAATTCCTTACGAAAATTGTAACAAATGTAACCAACAGCATACATATGCATGTACATAAATAAGCAATAAATTTTTGTTTGTATGTTTGGACGTATGTATGTATGTAACATTTGTTGATGATTTCGGCACACGTTTGACAACTTTAACGCAAAAGAGAGTGGAGACTGTTTTTGTGAAAGAAGTTTGACAGTTATAGTTTACTATCGCTCTTTATTCTTTTGGAAGGACAATATATGTACATCGTAGCACGCCTGTGTATTGGTTTTGATTAATTTGTTTTTTGTTTTTAAGAGCCATAGTGTGCACTTATGTGATTGTTCTTGTTCCCCTTATATCAGTATGTCATTTCGTTTGTAATTTTTTTATTATTCATTTGCGACTCTATAAAGTATATATATTCTGGATCCTTAAAGATAGGGAAATCGATTATTAACCGTGTCTTCCGTAGTCGGCGCTTATCCGAAAATAAAGTTAATAAAATAAATTCTGGTGTAGCGAATAAAATAGTCGGTTACGACCGGCTGTATTTTCTAACTCATTAGTTCTTTAAAATATGTTAGCTTTTAAAAATATTTTTTTTTACTAATTAATTAAATGGCAAACATTTCAAGTCTGATAAGCTTTATCCTTAACCTTAATTGCTAAAGCCATACAAATTAGGGTCAATACATGATTGACATATTAAAATTTCTTTGCTGTTGACCAATAATATATGGAATGTATGAAATATAATGGAATGTTTGAAAAAAACCCCAATCATTTAATGGATAGAAGCCAAATTCCTACATCACTTGGCTATCAAGAAAAAAAATCTGAATAAACAAACAACCATTAGAACAAAAACAAAATTTTCTATTTTGTGGTCAAGCCAACTAACTCTACCCTTATTTAATCATAAAAATATTCCCAATGCTAACGTCAAACTTTAGTGCGTGTCTTTTTTAGGGTTTGTGAACTTCAAAAGTAAAAAAAACACACATTTAATATAAAATTAACTCAAAGCAAGTATAAAACTCTTTTTCTCTCTAAAATACACCTTAAATATCTTGCATATTTATACACTAGAGAATATTATTAAAGTTTTTTATTTAAATTAATTAGTTTATTTAGTCAAACGTGTATATGTATGCGTACATACACACATATGTTGGAGCGTTTTTGCACTGTAAGTCCCAACAAGCAAAAATGCTGTTACTGGTCTCCAAGTGACAGCAACTTTCGACTAAATATTAACATTGCATTGCACTGGTGTGTCTTGTCCACGCAGGTGATAATTGGACATTTTTTTCCAAAATTCTTGATGCAAGGTGACGAACGTCAACGGCGAAAATTATTGACGCCTGAAAACGGAACTCTTTTTGCCAAAGCTGCGAGCTCATCTATTGTGCTCTCACAGGCGTGGTTTCAATAGGATGAGGCGACTGCACACATAGCCAGAGCTTCAACGAAATTGCTTCGGCAAAATTTCCCACAAAAACAGATCAGCCGCTTTGGGGAAATCCTTTTGTAAAAATATTTACGAAAACAACAATTTTTTTTCGTTTGATTTAAGAAAACCTTAGTCCATATCAAACTTACAAATTTTAAATGAAATTTTGGAAAATTCCAGAATAAATTTTTTGGCTTTAGAACGTGTTTTTTCTTTCTGTGTATTTGAGTAATATTTTTTGCATAGTTTAATCAAATACGTGAGTATTTTGATTTTTGGGTTTAAATTCGCTTTGAAAGTTTCCACAGTAAGTGCATATGTTAAAAAACAAAATACTTCGCTTTATAAACGTTACATATACGTTTGCCTAAATCTAACTTACAACCTTTTTTTATTAATACAAAAATATTTTTTCTTATACCTACCAATTTGTTCTCTATTTCTATTTTCTAATTTTTTTAACTGTTCTATTATGTTTCCACCTTCCCTCGTTTACCTGTAGTTGCTTTCCGCTTTCATGCATAAGTATGTCGGTAAACATAAAACTAATTTGAATAATTAGTTTAATATCTTAATTATGCATCAGATTCTAAGAACACCTTGTTCGTTTTTTGTGTCAATGGTTTTTTTTTGTTGGTTTTTTATTTGTCTGGCATTTTAAACAAATATTTGTTTGTTTTTCAGTGTTAACTTGGAGGGTGACCTTTTCCATTTTGTTGTAGATATAAGTGTATATATTTAGTTGTTTAAATAATTATGATCAAAAATGAAATAAACTGTTTGAGAAATATATACAATTAATTATAAAAATATTTTAATATTTTTTTTTTTTAATATTAATATACATGGCATCTCATTTCAATAATGTGAATTTAAGTGTGGAGGGAGATTTTGTAATTTGTTTGGAGAATTTATGGGAGTGTTTAATAAAATTGTGAGCCATTTATATGGGTTTTTGTGGTATTTGCATGTGGTATGATTGCGGTTAAAACCAATAAAATTTTAATACTTTTTTATATAATAAAATATTGTTCTGGCAAATACATCATCGTGAAAATATTTTGGCGTAAAATTTTTTCCCTTTACCCAAAATTGCAATTGTGAATAATTTTTTTCCTACAATATAACAATATAGCAATTTTGCCTTATCGCAAACGTCTTTTCCAAAGCTATTTTTCCAATTTTTCTCCAGTTTTTCAATTTGTTTTCTAGGGGGAAATGGGTTAAAAGTTACAAGAAATTTAAAATTTTTTGGCGAACAAATCAAAAACGTTTAAGTAATAACCTTTTTTTAAGTTTGTGCATTTAGGTTTTAAAATTTTATATTTCAATGGCTTGATACTAAAAGGGCATATCTCATTTTTTTACTTAACAGGGAAAGAAAAAACCCTAATTAAAATTTTGCATACAAAGGGGTTAATAAGCAATTTTTAAAGAAAAAGAAGAAATAAATTGTTTATATTAAATAAAAAAAATAAAGAAAACATTTATAAAGAGCTTGACATTTGTTTGCCAGAATAAGCATGAAAATTTTTTTAAGTCAGATCTCGATTAATCAACAAAGTTCAAAGTGGCATTATGTTTAGTAAAATACAATGCAAGTAGATCCATTGCATGAGGGGTTTGTTATCAACTTGGCACATGATATTTGCTCAAGCATTGTCATAGGAATGCCATTCTGGAAAAGGCATTGCTCCTCCCCAGAATCATAGTTTGATTAAATTATTTCAACTCGGTTAAATTTGGAGGCATCTATTTTATATCCTTCTTCTGCGAGGAAACGTAAGCAAGCAGTAAGCTTAACGGTTAGTAGCGGCAGTAGATATTCAGGCGTTTTCAGAATATATTAAAATGTAAATATTTTTAACCTGTAATGGTAAATTTAATATTTATTTGGGTCCATTTTAAAATTAACCCATAAGTAATCAAGTAACTCAAAAAGATGAGAAGCGTCTGGCATACTTCGACGAACAACGCGATTTTGTTTTAATTTCCCATTCTTGTTATGCAGAGATCATTCCTATTTTTCACATTTTAATTCTTTATTTAAAAAATATTTTTTTCAAAAAACATTTACAATTCTTCCTCATATTG
The DNA here is from genome assembly GCA_963583895.1 of Melanophora roralis. Classification (NCBI taxonomy): domain Eukaryota; kingdom Metazoa; phylum Arthropoda; class Insecta; order Diptera; family Rhinophoridae; genus Melanophora; species Melanophora roralis. Next base: position 80,522,392 of record OY757189.1, read on the forward strand.
CTTTCACTAAGAATTGATAGCTTTGAACAGTTGTTCAGTTTTTTACTTTTAAGGAAGCAAAAACTTCACGTGAAATATAAAATGCCAATTTTCCTTTGTAGGGGATTGGAGTTTTCCAGGTTATATCAACTTTACTTTTTATTTGCGATATGAGTGGTTAATTTAACATGTAGACTTGTCCTCAGTTACAAAAAGGTTTGAATATATTAAGTTCTTATAAAACAAATTTTATTAAAAAAATTTCTTCGCATAAAAAAATATAAAAGTTTTTTTAAATATTAAAACATGCATATATTTCCATCCTTTTTATGAGCGTAAAGTTCAACAATTTAAAATAAACCGACATATTTTCCAATTAGGGGACAAATAACGACATTCGATTCGATTTAACTGGGGCAAAATCGTCGCATTCGATTCGAATTAAAATTTCACTCGAACGATCGAGTTGTCAATGCTTTAAATTTAGGAATTCTAATAACAATTTTTTAATTTTGAATCTAATCGAATGTTGGGGCCAAATCGTCGCATTTAATTCGAATCGAAATTTTAGAATTCCTATATGAACTCGACAACTCCATTGATTGAGTGAAATTTCGTTTCGGTTCTAAAGTGAAGATTTGGTCCCTGTAATTTTTCCCAAGTTTTTTTCTATAAAATAATAAATGATGATTAAAGTAAAACTATACAAAACTTATTATTTTAAAAATAGTGTCAGTTATCAGTGACTTCAAGTCATTATTGCTTACTCGACATGGGGAAAAACCAACACGAGAAAAGACTTGAAAAACTCAAAAATTAAAAACTTTTAAAAGTGTTGAAATTATTTAAAAAAATTATTTTTATATATTTGCATTAGTTAAAGATTAACCTTCTTGTTCTAAACAGAATACAAGGCTTGGGTTTTTAACAAAAAATATATTTATTTACTAAAAAAACCTATTAATAGTTTTTGCAGTTATAAGTTTAATTCAAATACAATTTTTAATCATTATTAATTTTAATTAAATTGAATATTTTCAACTCAGATGTAGATTAAATATTTATGCTGATGAAACGCGGTTAAAAATTTAAAATAAAAAACTAAAATTAAATTCAGCAGTAAATTCCATTAATTAAAGCTGTCGAGGTTTTAATGAAAAAATTTTATAGAAATAGTCAGAAGTAATCGTAGTTGATGGCTTATATCTCACCAACTTATCATTCGATTTTGCTGAGTTCCAACAGAAACATTTTCGTAGATACACCTGATGTTCTGGTTCCCCAAACTGGTCCGATAAATATCAAGGCGCTTTAGAAACTAGATTTCAACTGATTAAAGGACTGATGGACAGACGAAAACACGTACAGACAGACATCACTGTATTAGCTTTTCTATATGTATGGATTAAGAAAATATATACGTTGCAAGGTCTCAAAAGAATACTAAAGAAACTGCGATAAAAAAAACGTTATTTTTTTGTCACAACTTTGAAAATCTTTTTTAAATATAAATGAGCCAAACCAGTTTGGTTTAGGTTTGTCAACTATTAAGCATACACTCCGTAGTAGGCAGTAGACAGAGTACTCCCTGTTCTAGTTGGTCACTTCCACAAAATTTTTTTATATAAATTTTGGCATTTTTTAATTTGTTCTAAACTAAGAATTTAACATCCAGTGTTTCAGTTTCATGATCGATTTAAACTTGCAGACATGTTTTTTTAATAACAAAAGACATCTAAAAAGTTAAACCATTTTGATGATTCCCTGTAAAATAGCCGCCAAAAAATTAAGTTAACAGTAGAACAGATCCTCAACGTTCAGGTTTTCAGGTGATCCTCAAAAACGTGGTTGCCACCTTCCAAAAGGACACATGTATCTAAAAATCCAAAATAAAATTTTGCATTTTCAAAATAAAAAATTAACAAAAAATTTCTAAGGAAACCTTTATCATTCTGAAATACCCTTCTTCCTATTCATATTTAAAGGGTACAATTCCTTAACAAAATGACACAATGATGAAAGAATAAAGAACCAAACCGTATCCTCCTTCATTTCAACGGCTCATTGCGTACAAGAAACACAGGTAAAAATTAAAATAAGGTGAATAAAGAAGAAAAACCAAACGTATGACAATAATATACTTAAGAAACGAAAATAAAGGTTTTGAGCCCCTTTAATATAAATCCATCAATCTTAGTCAATGTTCGCTTGTCAAACACGCCGACCATCATAAGCATTAGGAGCACCATAAAAGGATTTTTAACTAAAATAAAAAACCATTTTAATGTAGTTTTTTGTTTGTTTTTTATATTTGATAAATATTTCTGTTCTTATTCTTTGAGTGTTAAAACTTTTGCATAACCTTGTGTTTTTGGACCTCAACATAAAGCAAAACAAAAAAAGGTGCCATTAATTGTGACCATTTCAAAAGAAACTTATAAAAAAAGAATAAATTTCGATTGTGCAGAAAAAAAAGTAGAAAAATAATTTATTTAGGAAATCTTTAAGAAACAGTGGTGTTGAGAGATAAAACCATCCTCTTGATTATGATTTATTAGTTTAAGTGTACACTTTCCATCAAAAGAGGGCCACAACAACTTAAAGACACTGCAGTCCAGGCCACCTGTTCTCAGCAACTTTAAGAAAGTCCATGAAGATGCCACTCTTAATATTATCCAGCGGAATTTGGACTCTCCGCTTGCTCTAAGTCACCTCAAGAAGACATCTAAGGATTCCACTTTTGTTAGCATTCGGCAGAATTACGAATGATTTCTTATTAAACAGCTGTATGCAAAGAAGGATCTTGTTTAGCAGGTTCGCCATCATGTTTAATACCAAATTGATCACTATAAGTAAAGAACCGGACTAATGTACTATTTGATAGACAACCTATCCTTAACTATTCTCTCTTTATTTGAATGTACAGTAAGAAATCGGTATATGGTGTGTGAACTATGTGACCCGACTGTTGACAAAATAAGTCGCTGATGCTTTTAAAGCTTAAAATATAAACGCTAAGGAGTTCTTTTGTTCAACATGTTTAAGAACGATTTCACTTAAGTGGCCTCTTATTTCACTGTATCTTCTTTTACCTTGACCAATAAAAAGTTCAAAAAAATACAGAAAAAATCTTAGCAATTTCTCATAAGAAAGCCTTATTAAGAATTCGTACAAGCTAAAGGGACACAAACATCAAAAAAGCGTGACGAAAAGTCATAAAAATTCATCAATATTTCAGAAATCATTCAATAGCTTCATAAACGACCCACAAGAAAAAACTCTTTAAAAGAACAAAAGTTAAAAAATAAAAAAAATAAATTAAAAGCGAAATAAAGTTCAAAGGATAAATATTTGTTTGTTAGTTTTTATTTCTTTATAATTTCAAACGAAACCAGACCTTTTATTAAAAACTTCATGTTATTTTAACAAAAATATAAAAAGAGATGTGAATTTGCAAAACTTTATTGTCGCTGAAAACCCCACTTCTTATAAATAAAAATGGTTTTGTGAGGAAAAAAAATATATAAAGAAACAATAAAAGCTAGACGATACGGTTTGTTGATTTAGATTTTGTATAAAAATACTTATAAAGCTGCTGTCTTTAGTATAACTCATTTATTATAAAAATAAAGGCTTTTCAAGGTAGTCAGTGTGTTTAAAATAAAAAAACTCTTTTTTATTAATACTTTAGAAAAACAAGATATCCTATTGCTCCTTTTAAGAGATGGCGACTAAAATTCCCAGCAAAACTAATTCTAAAAAATTTGAATAGTTTAAGTGAAAAGCTTCTTTACTTAATGATTTAGGGTAGAAATGCAATTAAATATTCTTCATCATTTGTTCTTTTTCGTCAACAAAAGTTCATTTGTATATTTTTATACCCACTTCACGTACGTGCACTCAAAAAATTATTTATGTAAGATCAACTGAAAACATATTTAAAATAACTGGATATTTATTTAAAAACCGTCCAACAAGATATTCATAAAAATTAACAAAATATTTCATTTAAATTCAGATATCAAAAAATTAACTGACATTTTCGCCTAAAATTAACTAGATTTTCTGTCATTTACAGCAAAACACAAACTATCAGAAAAATAACAGCAAATTTAAATATTACCAAAAAATAGCTAACAAAAATAACTTTAACTTAAAATCAGTATTTTTGTTTATTTGAGGCTTTGAATAACCCTTCAAACCAGTTAAAAAAAATATTGTATTAAAATTTAACTGTATTTCTTATTTAAAAACAACTTTACGGAATACTTCCTTAATAACTTACAGTCAGTTACTGTAATAATTTTTTGAGTGTAATAGGGGTATTATTCGTTTGTGCAGATGCTTGCAACGCGCAAAAGTAATGGTGTGAGACCCACTTTCAAGTATACCGATAGACTTAGAATAACTTCTAGGGTCAATGTTAGAGTGTCCGTTATCCTTCTGGCTAGGTGTCTATGTATTCTTGTCATAGCTGTAAGTTGTGAACATTTTTACTCAAAATATTTAAAAAAACAAAATTTTTCTTTAATATAAGTTATTTTTTTGAAATTAATTATTATCTAAATTATTTAATATTCTCAAACATTTCATAATGATTTTTATTTGTTTATTTAAAATTAAAATTTTAAAATATTATTTTATTTCATTCTGTCTACGACAAATGTATTTAACTTTAAAACTTTTGAATAAAATTGTGCTAGGTTTTATTTTATTCAAAATATTTAAAATGAATTTTTAAATATTTCAATCGATTTGAAAGCAATAAAGTACTCTGCATGATACAAAGAACCAAGAAGTCTCGTCGGCACAGCTGATTAGTGCCGAAATGTCAAAATTATGCTCTGCCTGTGAAAATAAAACAGCAAAAATTAGTACTCATCGTTTTTTTCTAATTTGTAGTTGTTGCAGGGACGAAATTACCTGATTAGTTCCCTACGGGTAAGCGGACTGGTCTAAGACTATTGACATTAACGGTTCCTTAGGGTAGGGACTGGTTCTAGTTTTTGCATTTTATATGATGAGAACCTGTCAATTTTACATTGCGTTGTCATTGGAGGGGGCAATTGGTTCAAAACTAACACCTCTGAACGGGTTACAGGCCAATCGTGTATAAGCAAATTTTTCATTATTGCTTAAGATCCTGTTCAAGCTACTTTGTTTGTATTTATGCGTGTGTGTGTATATATATATAAACAGATGTATGTTTATTTATAAGCACCACTATTTCTGTTTTTTTGCTTAACTTCTTTAACACTTTTTAACCAGTTACTTGATGTGTGCCTTTTTATGCGATCGCGATACAAAACTTATGTCCAATTTATGTTTTGTACCTGTAACAGGACGAGTACGCTGACCAATTGACCCACATTTCCCGCAGGGTTGTATCATGGTACTCTGAAATAGTTTTTTTTAAATGAAATTTTGTTTATTATAAAAATGTATACATATGAAATAGATTTTATTCAACAAAAAATTTGTCAATATTTTTATTCAACAAAAATGTTTCAAATATTTTTATTTTGGTCGGCTTTCTTTGAATATTTTTTTAAGGCGAACAAATCTTATATGAACATTAGTTATTTCTTTTAATAAATACTCACATATATACATACATACATAAGTACATATATATTAGTATATACATATGTACAGGGCTAAAAATTTCAAAATGAATTTTAATTTTGTGTGAAACAATCCATGAGGAGCGAAGATGCAAAATAGGTTTGTTCTGTAAAAAATTTTAAAGTAAAAAATTAATGGTATTTGGGCTATAAAAGGCTCGAATCGGTTTTTTTTTCAATAAATCCCCTAAGCAAATATGGTGTAGGGTATAATATGGTGGCGCTTGGCCGACTATAACTTTCTTACTTGTTTTGTTTGACTAAGTTTATAATTTTAATATCGAGCTACACGTTGAAAATGATATTTTCTATTAAAAATATTATTAATTTTTGGCCAATAAAGGTGTAAACTTGAATCAAATGCATTGAAATAAATTAATACTTAAGTGGTAGAGGTACCATCTGTTTGGGCAATTTTTTCTAATGACCAAAAAAGAAGTAGTAGTTATCTCAAGAATAAATGAACACCCATTTCGACTTAGAAATTTATTTGGTATAATTGTAGCTGTAACTAACTCATACTGCCATTTTTGGGCGTCTGCATAAATGAATAACACCACTACCACGTACTAATGTGACTTGGGCATAAGTCTAGAATTGGTGAAAACTTCGTACTTATGGTGTTTTCGTTTCTCGAATTAATGCAAAATTGGTTGCCCCTTTTTTTAAAAAAAGTGCAATTTTGTGTTCTTTTAATACAAAATATATTTAATTTTTTAAAGGTGAAGTGTTTTTCCTAAAAATTCGCCCTTATTGATGGCAATATTTATTGCATTTTTTTCACCGTGAAATTAAACAACGTCGCATTTGAAATACGTGCTCTTTAAAATGGAAAAAATTTGATTATAAATTCAAAAAGCACCATTTTTTATCATATTCGTTAATTTCGGCCCCTGATTTAGTGTTAATTGAGTTAAAACTGCGTTTTGCAAACATCAGTTGCCTAGATTTTATTAAAATTTAGAACAACGAAGTGAAGTTACAAAATGCCAGCAAATAAATAGCTTTTTAACCATATAGCAAAGGACTAAATATTTAAGAAAACAATTGGGGCTTCACAGGAGTGTTTTATTTAAACATTCCCATTTATACTTAACAAAATAAACGTGAAGGTATAAAAAACCTTAGCAAGAGCTTTTAATTTGTTGCACAAACTAAATTTACAACAATGTTGTGCTGAAACTAACTAAATACTAGCATTACTTCTTATCAACCTCTCTCTTTGCCATTCTTTGTGTCATACAAAGAAACAAAGCGTAAAAAAACGTTTGTAATTAAAAAACAAACTGGCAAAAAATTATTTTCTTAATTTTTACCCTTAATATGTTTTATGCGGTAAATATCGCATATTACAACTCTAAGATATTTATGTTGTTATGAGGGTTTTCAGTCGAGGATATTTTGGGCTTTTTAAATATATTTAATATCTTAAATTGTTTTCTTTTTATTTGGCTTTAAGTTCGTTCTCAAAATTCCAATAGCAAAGAATGCAAATTTTTGTTAACAATTAAGTAACTCCAACTGTAGTAAAAGAAAAATATACGGTGTCCGCCGGCAAGGTATTCTACTTTGTTTGTTTATAATTTTTGATTTAATGAAACAGAATGGATCTTATATTGATAAATGTTTAATTTAATGTCGGCAATTATGTATGAAATACAATATTAAAATAATGTCTGCCTCTGCTAGCCTTACAAATGCGAGACCTTTTGAGCACATTTTTCACTACATTTTCTCACATTTCACGCGGTATTTCAATAATTCACTAATTTCATCACGAATATTATGTTTGAGTTGCTCAAGCGTTTCTGGTTTTTTTTCATCTTGCTTATCAGATATCCCCACACAAAGAAGTCCTGAGCAGTCAATTCAGGTGACCCTGGAGGCCAATCAACATCACCAATTCTTGAAATTCCTGGTTGCTGAAAAAGGTCTCGCAGTAATTCCATTGTAAACCTGCTGTATGCGATGTGACACCGCCTTTTTTGGCATTTATTGATGCCACGCCCACACTACGCCTATTTGTGTGGGAAGGTTCATAAGAGGTGTTAAGCTTTCCATGTTTCTTTGAATACAGATACATTTTTAAAAAGTCGGCCCGTAAAGGCATAAAAAGCTGACAAAAAGGGAAAAATCTGTAACCTATTATATTTTAATGTATATAAGATAGAAACAAAATTTAAAAATTTTGCGTTTTCCTTAAGAAATAACAGACAGAAATCTGGCGTTTTTTTTTTAATTTTGGACCTGAAATGGGGAAAATGGGTTAAAATTATATTGTGGTACTTTTTGGTACTTTTTGTTACTTTTAAACCAATAAAGATAGAAACATTATTCAAATTGCTTTCGATAGGTCTTAAAAAATAAATTCGAATTCTTTTAATTTTATACCCAGAGGGGAAAAAAGGGCTGATAATATATTTTGACTTGTTAAGCGCATTTTGTTACTTTTAAACCAATAAAGATAGGAACATAATTCAAATTGCGTGTGACAGGCCTTAAAAATATCATTTATCATTTGTCCCTAAGGGGAAAAAGGGTTAACATTATATTTTGGCACTTTTTGCAACTTCAAAACCAATGAAGATAGAAACATAATATAAATTGTATTCGTCAGGTTACCAAAATATGTTAATATGTTTTTGGTTAGAATTATATTTTGGTACTTTTTAAGTAGTTTTTATAACTTCTAAGCCAAAAAAACGTAGAAACAAAATTTTAACTGTGTTCGACAAAACTACTTTTTGAAAATTTTGACCCTAAAGGGTATAAAAAGGGTTGAAACTATATATTGGTACTATTTAGGAATGGAGTGTGTAAAAGAATTTTTGCTAACTAAAGCTTTCTGAATATCTTTTAAAATATAAAAATGGTAAGTTCTTAATTTAAATATGTTAATTAAATAATAGGGCCGAATCATAACGTGTTCCAACTTATGTGGGGCAACCAGTAAATTTAAAAAGATATATAAATGCTTTTGTTTACATCTTTTGATAATCTTATATATAAAAGAACAATTTTTTTTTTGTTAGTGACACCGCTTATAACTCGAGAATGGCTCGACCGATTTTAATGAAACTTGAAAAAAAGACATACCCGATATCTGGGAATGCGTTTTAGGCTTATTATTTTTTGGAAATTCCGACTGGGCGTGGCACCTCCCATACAAATTGAACAGTTTTTTTCACATACCTCAATACCTATTATAGCTGAAGTCTCCAAATTTGGTATAGGTAAATTATTTATTGATGTGCATTATTAAGTTATTTATGGGCGGAAAAAAATAAATAGGCGTGGCACCTCCCATACAACGAAAATAGTTTTTTGTATATATCTTAATAACTGTAATAGCTGAAGTCTTTAAACTTCGTAAAGATGTTTATAGTGCTAATATACATAATTGAGCTTTGTATGGGCGGGAAAAAATAAATAGGCGTGGCACCTCCCATACAACGAAAATAGTTTTTTGTATATATCTCAATAACTTTAATAGCTGAAGTCTCCAAACTTCGTACGGATGTTTATAGTACTAACATGCATAATTGAGCTCTGTATGGGTGGGAAAAAATAAATAGGCGTGGCACCTCCCATACAACGAAAATAGTTTTTTGTATATATCTCAATAACTGTAATAGCTGAAGTCTCCAAACTTCGTACGGATGTTTATAGTACTAACATGCATAATTGAGCTCTGTATGGGTGGGAAAAAATAAATAGGCGTGGCACCTCCCATACAACGAAAATAGTTTTTTGTATATATCTCAATAACTGTAATTGCTGAAGTCTCCAAACTTCGTACGGATGTTTATAGTACTAACATGCATAATTAAGCTTTATATGGGCGGGAAAAAATAAATAGGCGTGGCACCTCCCATACAACGAAAATAGTTTTTTGTATATATCTCAATAACTGTAATAGCTGAAGTCTCCAAACTTCGTACGGATGTTTATAGTACTAACATGCATAATTAAGCTTTGTATGGGCGGGAAAAAATAAATAGGCGTGGCACCTCCCATACAACGAAAATAGTTTTTTGTATATATCTTAATAACTGTAATAGCTGAAGTCTTTAAACTTCGTACAGATGTTTATAGTGCTAATATACATAATTGAGCTCTGTATGGGTGGGAAAAAATAAATAGGCGTGGAACCTCCCATACAACGAAAATAGTTTTTTGTATATATCTCAATAACTGTAATTGCTGAAGTCTTCAAACTTCGTACGGATGTTTATAGTACTAACATGCATAATTAGGCTTTGTATGGGCGGAAAAAAATAAATAGGCGTGGCACCTCCCATACAACGAAAATAGTTTTTTGTATATATCTTAATAACTGTAATAGCTGAAGTCTTTAAACTTCGTACAGATATTTATAGTGCTAATATACATAATTGAGCTTTGTACGGGCGGGAAAAATAAATAGGCGTGGCACCTCCCTTACAACGAAAATAGTTTTTTGTATATATCTTAAGAACTGTAATAGCTGAAGTCTTTAAACTTCGTAAAGATGTTTACAGTGCTAATATACATAATTGAGCTTTGTACGGGCGGGAAAAATAAATAGGCGTGGCACCTCCCTTACAACAAAAATAGTTTTTTGTATATATCTTAAGAACTGTAATAGCTGAAGTCTTTAAACTTCGTAAAGATGTTTACAGTGCTAACATACATAATTGAGCTTTGTACGGGCGGGAAGAAATAAATGGGCGTGGCACCTCCCATACAACGAAAATAGTTTTTTGTATATATCTCAATAACTGTAATAGCTGAAGTCTCAAAACTTCGTACGGATGTTTATAACACTAACATGCATAATTAAGCTTTGTATGGGCGGGAAAAAATAAATAGGCGTGGCACCTCCCATACAACGGAAATAGTTTTTTGTATATATCTCAATAACTGTAATAGCTGAAGTCTCAAAACTTTGTAAAGATGTTTATAATGGTAATATGCATAATTCAGCTGTGTATGGGTTAAAGTCTCCAAATTTTGTGTAGGTGCTTACAATGTTGATGTTTACTATTAAGCTGAGTTTGGGCGTGAAGAAAATAATAGGCATGGCACCTCCTTTACAAGAAAAAATGTTTTACATATATATGTCAATAAATGTAACAGCTGAAATCTCCAAATTTAATATGGGTATTTATTATGAAAATATGCATAACTAAGATAAGTATAGGCAGGAAGTGAATTATGCATGTGGAACCCCTAATAGCATGGAAATATTTATATTTGTATCTCATTTACTGTGACAGCTAAGGTCTCGAAACTTTTAAGTGTGGCACCCCCCATACCATTGTTTTTTTTACATGTACTTTAATAATTCTTATAGCTAGAGTCTTAAAATTGTCTATTGATGTTTATGTTTGCTAATATACATACATAATTGAAGTGATAATAGGAACACCTCAAACTTCGTACGGATGTTTATAGTACTAACATGCTTAATTAAGCTTTGTATGGGCGGGAAAAAATAAATAGGCGTGGCACCTTCCATACAACGAAAATAGTTTTTTGTATATTTCGCAATAACTGTAACAGCTGAAGTCTCCAAACTTCGTACGGATGTTTATAGTACTAACATGCATAATTAAGCTTTGTATGGGCGTGAAGAAAATAAAAGGCATGGCACCTCCTTTACAAGAAAAAATCTTTTACATATATATGTCAATAAATGTAACAGCTGAAATCTCCAAATTTAATATGGGTATTTATTATGAAAATATGCATAACTAAGATAAGTATAGGCAGGAAGTGAATTATGCATGTGGAACCTCTAATAGCATGGAAATATTTATATTTGTATCTCATTTACTGTGACAGCTAAGGTCTCGAAACTTTTAAGTGTGGCACCCCCCATACCATTGTTTTTTTTTACATGTACTTCAATAATTCTTATAGCTAGAGTCTTAAAATTGTCTATGGATGTTTATGTTTGCTAATATACATAATTGAGGCGATTATAGGAAAAAAGGGAATAATGGGTATGGCACCTTCCATACAACAAAAATGCTTTCTTATGTAAGCCTCAATAACTGTAAAAAACTACAAAAAACGTGTTCATATTTTTCTTGAGCCAGTTGAACGCAATTTAAATTATTAGTTTAAAAGTAACAGAAATAACCTAAAAATTACCAATAAAATGTTTATCCCTTTTTACCCCTTAGGATCAAAATTATCAAAATGTTATATACATATTTTTCGGTTCCGAAGGTACAAAATGGATATAAGGAGTTTCAGAATAAGGTTTTTTACCCTGTCTCGCCTCTAATGGTCTAATATTTCAAAATAAGTACGAAAAATTCATTCATAACTTTGAAACCTGTCGAGCGTAAATTATATTATAATTCTTTCTTTTTTTTTAGCTCAGAAGCTACAAAATTAACCAATACATATTTCAAGTCTTGCCCTAAGCATTTTGGCTATGCAATGATGAATCTGTCTGTCATTTAGCAAGTCATTAACGCAATTTTTTTCTACACATTGTTTTGTAAGTTCAACAAACATTTAAAAAAATAAAAAAAAAACTATTTACAAGTGGCGGATAGGGCTACAAAATAATAAACCCATTACAAACTGAATTGTTTGTGAAGTTTTTCTTGGTAATAGCTTCCCATCAGGAAAGATGCTTTAGGCTACAGCTTTTCTATTCACGCTTTATCCGTAATTTTCAGAAACTATCAAAGAAACAAACAAAACATGTTTATAACGGTATTGACATGCTATTAGGGATAATATTTTGTGAATTGTGTGTGCTTTGGCAAAAAGTTCGTTTGCTGATTATATATATTGTGAGGCAATACGTGTTCGGAGATACTTAATACTGGATATATTCAATAGAGCGACAAAAACGAGGCTTGCCGCATGCACACATTCTTATTTCGTTAGTCGAAAAAGTTCGACCAGACCAGATAGATTATATTATAAGTGCCGAGATTCCTGATCCCGAAACAGATCAAGAACTACATCATGTTGTAATTACAAATATGATTTATGGACCGTGTGGCACCATCAACCCCCAATCTCCGTGCATGGTCGACGGCAAGTGTTCCAAACATTATCCACGTAAATTAACGGCGGAAACTATCACTGTTAATGACGGTTATCCACTGTATCGGCGTCAAGCTATTACAAAGAAAACAAATGGAAACGTTTTTGTGATTGACAGTATGACTGTGCCATATTCGCCACTTCTTTCCAAATCATTTAAGACACATTGCAATGTTGAATATTCTAATTCAGTGAAGTCGATCAAGTGCATCTGCAAATATGTCACGAAAAGCAACGATATGGCTGTTTTAAGCATACAAACCTCCAATGGCAACGATGAAATTACGCGTTATAAAGTTGGGCGAAATGTGAACTGAAATGAGGCGGCGTGGCGTATTTCTCATGTCCTATTCATCCCACTGTTGTACATTTAGAAGTGCATCTGGAGAATGGCCAACGAGTATATTTCACTGCGGCAAATAATGTTCAACGTGCTGAAATACCTCCAGCGACAACATTGACAAGTTTCTTTGCTGTTTGTCAAAGCGATCCGTTTGCACAAACTTTACTTTACTCGGAGATGCCACGGTATTACACTTAGAACGCTTCTTCAAAAAATTTTTAACGTCAAAAGAAAGGCACTATGGTTCCTGGGCATCCGGATGTGCGTTTAAGTGATGCTCTTGGTTGCATTTATACAGCTCATCCGAAGAATGTTTTTATTGCGGTTGTTGCTGGTGAATGTTCGTGATCCAACATCATTTGCAGCATTTCGTACTGTTAATGGTATAGTCTGCCCAACATTTCATGCTGCGTGTCAAGAACTAAATTTGTTTGGAAACGATATTGGGATACGACAAGCGCTGAGGCAATTATATCTGCATATCCAAGCCAGATACGAAAATTATTAAATATTATCATTTTGACATGCTTCCCGTCAAATCCAAGTGACCTGTGGAACAAATACAAGGACAATATGTCAAAAGACATTTTACATCAATATCGTGTCTGCTCGAGAAATCCAAATCTTGAAGTCAATGCGAAGATGCATAACCGGGACTTGCTCTTAATTGAAGACATGTGTTACCTTATTTGTGGCAGTTTGTTAGTCAGGTTAGGACTGCCAGCACCAGAACATGAACTGAATGAGCTACTAAATCGACAATTGAAGCGTGAACATGAATACGATCGACATGAGTTGAACCAATTAGTTCAAATTAATGTTTCCCTCTTAAACCTCCAATAGAAAGAAGTCTATGATATAATATTGAAGGCAATTGATGATGGAAACGGTGTTTTCTATTCTTGGATGCCCCCGGTGGAACTGGGAAGATATTCGTCATGTCATTGATTTTAGCCACTGTTCGTGCGAGATTCAACTTTGCTGTAGCGGTAGCTTCATCTGGAATAGCGGCTACATTGTAAGAAGGATGCCGCACAGCTCACTCAGCGTTACAATTGCCATTAAACCTTCAAAATATAGAGCAACCAATATGTAACATTGCGAAAAACTTTGTCATGTCCAAAGTTTTAGGAGCGTGTAAAATCATTATCTGGGACGAATGCACAATGGCACACAAACGCGCAATAGAAGCTCTTAAAAGAACATTAAAATATCTGCGCAGTGACTTAAGATGTTTTGGAGGTGCAATGATTTTACTGTCTGCCAGTCATTCCAAGATCGACGGCGGCTGATCAAAAAAAATGCTTGCGTTAAATCCTCAAGTCTGTGGCGTTTTCCAAAGATACTGCAGATGACAGAAAACATGAAAGTTACATTGCTCAACGATTTATCACCTCAAGATTTCTCCAACCAATTGTTGACTATCGGTAATGGCCGTATTCCTGTCGACGAATCAAACGGATTGATTTCGTTTCCTCAAAGTTTTTGTAATTTTGTATCGTCAATAGAAGAGTTGGAAAGTATTTCCAACATAATTGCTAACGGGAAAAATATAGATATTGATGATTTAAACTTTGTAAATAGTTCAGAATCAAATCGTTGGCACTCTGCATTCTTTTAAATCAATTGATTGTGTAACAAACGAAGATGAAACCACCAACTATCCAACTGAAGTTTTAAACTCCTTGGATGTGCCTGACTTGCCACCGCACAACTTATAACTGAAGGTTGGCTCGGTATCGTCCTTCGACATTTTAACCAACCAAAACTTTGCAATGGAACGCGCTTGGTAATAACAAAACTAATAGTTCATGTTATTCACGCAATTATACTTAGAGGAAAATTCAGAGGTGAAGAAGTTCTCATACCGAGAATTCCGATTATACCAACCGTCTTGCATTCTCAATGACTATTAACAAATCACAAGGACAATCCTTGAGTATTTGTGGTCTTAATTAAGAAAATACATGTTTTTCTCAAAGCTAAATATACGTTGCATTTTCACTTGTGGGCAAACCATCTGCTTTATTTGTACTTGCATCTGACAACAAAACAAAAAATGTCGTATATCACAATATACTGCACTGAAGGAAATTAACCCAAACATAACCCAAGCACGAAAATACATAACTTCCTTAACAGCTTTTACCTGAAACGCCATATTTTTAAAATCTTTTTAAATTTGTGTTTTCTTTATAACTATTCGACTAAACAAACTTTGTACTCTTTTAACAAAATCCATATTTCAATAACTGTTAGGTGGTACGAAGTTCACCGGGTCAGCTAGTAGATAATAAATAAACAATTTTACTATTAATGGGTAGCAAAGCACACCGGGGTTTAGCTAGTAAAACGATATTTATTAAAGAAAATCAATAAGACCAGGAAGAAAATTACGGTATTCGATTAAAATTGACATTTTACTGGATCGATAGTGTTGTCAATTTTTTTGGTATGGGAATTCGAAAAAGAGTTTTAAAATTTTGATTCGAATTGAAAGCCGTAATTTCCCCCAGGAACTAAGAACCCTTAGTTGCGAAAACAACAACAACACACAAGCACTGTGGCTGTTAAAATGCTGATGCGATAATAAGTCTGTAAAACTAAAACTAACGAAAAGTGAGAAAAAAGTATATAATATGCTGCTGCTTTACAAAAATGCAGTGTAAATTGTGTGAGAAAAGTATTTTGTTGGTGTAATTTTTTCCCCACATTACAATCGTTATTTTGTGGCAAAAAATAAAACACAAAATTCTTACAGTAATGAAAAACCACTTTAAATACTATTTTATAATTACATACGTAGAATAAGCGAAAAGAAATGTTTAAGTTGAATTGTCTACAGAATTTTTCTTTCCCTTTTTATATGCCTTTCAGCCAGATCGCCTTAAAAGTGGTAGTAAAAAATTTTAGCTTGGAATTCGCCTATGTTTAAGTGCTAAAAAATTAAAAGCGTTTAACTGTAAGTGATGTATGTTTACTCTGGGAAATTTTCGCTAAAACGTTTTATATTTTTTTCTATTAAATCCTTAAGTTTTTAGTTAAAACAATTGTAAGGCTTTTTAAAGCTTGTAGTTAGTTGTCGGCTATTATTTAATTGTTATACAAAATAATTCACTAAATTGTTGGTAATAAATAATTGTCCATATTTAACAAGCTATTTTAATTAGAAACAGAATTTTTTGTTTGCGAAAAACAAAAAAAGGCTGTTTCGAATTGTGGATGTCTATGTGAACAGAATTTGTAAATAAAAAGTTAGAAAAACATTGTACAAATTATTAACAGCTTAGATATCTAGAAAAGTTAAGAATTCAAAACAATATCTTGTTTCTGTATTGGATGCGAGAAGTTTTTTAATTCAGAGATTTATATTTGTCCTCTCGACGACAGAGTGAATCACAAATAAGTAACTATTTGTTAAAATTAACAACCGGAACACTATTATCAACTTAAAATATTTAACGATGCGAAAACTTCACTCAAGTTACAGAAACGATGTACAGGTAGGAAATTGTTATTTAAAATTTTTTGTTAGAACTCCTATTTAAAGGCATTGACTGCTCGATCGATTAAGTAAAATTTCAGTTCAGTTTGAAAGCGACTGCTTTTCCTTAGATTGTATTGAGTAAACATTTTTTTACCTAAACCAAATACCTGATAGGGATATAATGCGTTTGTACAGATGTTTGTCACACCCAACTATAACAGTCTAAGTTTTTCATTCAGTTATTCCGATCGAGTCAGAACTATGTCTTCTTTATATTTGTTTTTCATACCTTTAGGGCTTCATTTCGGCAGTTGTCAACTTGAATTTTTTTATGATCAGCCAGAGATTGGTTTCATTGAGTTTTTATTCCCGGAAATCACGTTTAATAGCAAAAGTTCGAGTAACCACAATTTGCCTTTGCACTTATATATATTAATTCCATAGTTCCTAGGAGGAACATAGGTCCGTAAAATTTGTTTCGGTTTCGGTATTCATTTTTTTTAAGGAGTGCAGATAATTAGTCCACTGCATCCATATCTGGCACCAGGGCTGCTGGCTATGCATCCAGACATGTGTTTGAGCAAAAAATTTGGGCTAAGCTGATATTAGGCTTATACCGCTCATGGGGCACCAAGTCTGGTGTGTAAGTGGCTGAAGTTGTCTGTTAGGAAGGATTGCCCATAGGTTTCACGTTACTGCCCTATTAGCCCGCCCCATTTATGTCAAAGTCTAATTACTGATGTTTGTTTTTCGGTATTGGACTAAGATTTTATATAAATAAGGCCTTAAACCCATTTTGCAATTTGCGCAGATCTTTCCATATTGCCAGATATATATCACTTAAGTATTTTATATGGAGAGTTGTACAGGAAATTGACCGATCTTAGACGCAAGTAATCTTTTTTGGCACAATTTTAAAAGAAAAAAAGTTGAATTTTGCTTTGGATCTTCAGAGGATGCCTAAAGACAAGTATGCGACTAAACAACAAAAACAATCAAGAGTTGGACTTTAACCAAAGTCAGAAAAATCAATAGCTTATACGTAAGACCTAAAAAGGACTTGAAGCTTTCACATAAGGAAAACTATGGCTCTTAATTTGCTCTACGTTTCACTGCCGCTCTAAAGTATTCGAAAATAACCAGCTCTGTGATAGAATCTACATTTTTTAGGTGAGGGAAATAATGGCAAAGGTAAACTCTAAGGAAAAAGACCCGGTCATCTTTACCAGAAAAAAACCCGGTTCATGGAACACATCAAGGTGAGATATGAGAATGTACCATTCTTTTATCCCCATAAAAAATCCATGGGACTTAGATCTGGTGACCTCCGTGGGTGTGGGATGTCCCCAAAGCGACTGATCAGTTTTTGGGGGAAATTTTCCTGAAGCAAATTCATCAAAGCTCTGGCTGTGTGTGCAGTCGCTCCATCCTGTTGAAACCACGTATGTGAAGATTACGACGATTGAGGTCACAAGTTTGGCAAAAAGAATTCTGTAATCGTGCGTCGATAGTTTTCACCATTGACATTCGTCGCCTGGCCTTAAAAATTAAAAAAAAAAAAGAAAATGGGAAAATGAGGTACTAATCGCAAGGAGTCTCTGGTTGGCACAACAGAAATATGTTATAGGTCTTGGAACTTGTAACGAAAGTGATCAATTATGTGTATGCGTGGTGGTTGTGGTATGCTGAAATGTCGCTTGGAGAATTGTAGGAACGAATTTCAGTATACCTATTACTAAGTGTAGAAACGTAGCGCTGATTGATGGGTAAATTGATTTCTAGATGTTTCCCAATCAATATATACTGTCGGCACTAAATGCGATACTATCTGATTATATGCTATTATCCGTGTTATAGAGTGATATTTCCAGAGTCTTCCTTCTTCCTTGACCTGAAGAAACTGTGATTGGATCTGTAAGACAAGACTGTTAGTTGGAGAGTGTCTGACACCTTCAAAGTTTTTAAATCCTATTCCCAGAAGCAACAGAGGTCAGCGTATATGTCTAGTAATTTTTGTAAGATAAAAAAATAATTTCTGGCAAAGGGTCAAATACAGTTGTGCTTGAATGCCTGTATGTTTTTTTACTTGTTTTAATCATAAAATTATTTAAAAATTTATTATTGTAAAACCAACTTAAAACATTATTGAATTAAAAACTCACTTTAATCAAATTTTAACTTAAGTTAATTAACAAAATCTTAAAAACTCTTTAATGTGTTCAAATTGTTAAATAATATTTAATTTACTTTCTTCTACCAATTTACCTCCTGAAATATTTGCAAATATTGTTTCGCTTCTGCAAGAATCTTTAGGCTAAAAAATTGCTTGTGTTCTTTTAATATAATTTAACTTGATTTGGATTTCTTTGTAATCGTTTTATTAACCTTCAACCACAAAAGGATATTTCAAAGGAATCTTGTATTGCTTTAAGTCAAATTCATAATTGGTTTTACAATATTATAATAGTAAATATTGAAGAAAATTATGTACTTTGTAAAAGAAAAAAAATCATTGAAATTTAAAAGATTATGATTAGTTCGCCCGAAATCACAAACATAATAAAATGGAAGTTTAAAAAAGTGGAAGGCAATTTCGAAAAGCTCCAAATGTAGGAATTAGCCACGATAAAACTTCGCTTATAGTTCATTTAAGTAGGCAGATTTCCAATCAACTTGTATATCTTTTAACAACAAGTATTCAGTATAAAAGTGTAACAAATTCTCTTGACAAAAAAGAAAATCTATGTTTTCTAAATTTTTTTTAGTGGTTCTCCCTTACTAAAAACGCCTACAGGCCCACCAAACTGTAACTTATATTTTGCATTTACTCCACACCTTGGCATAAGCTTTGCTGCAAAAAGGACATTTTTTCTTGAAGTATTCAAGCACCAGCACTGAAGTAAAAACATTGTCTTAAACCTAAAACTCTGAAAATTTTTGGATATTTGCATTTAAAAAAGTAAAAGAAAAGAAGGACTAAGAAATACACGATAAATGTTTATATTGGAAATTTCAATTATTTTTGACAGAAGTCTGTTGCAAAAATTTTCTGGAAAGAAAAAAAGAACAGTGATGTTCTCTGCATTGAATAGGCAAATCAGCTCTTAATGAGAAAAGTCCATCTCTATTTTTCTTAAATGTCAATAAAATTTTTCTGAAAAAAAAACTAGTGAAATAAGAATTTAACTGCATAAAGGCTGAATTCCAAAACGCAGTTTGCTTTGCATCACAAAATTTCAAGTTTTTCCTGAAAGCAAAGATGAGGTTTTTGATAATATCTTCTACTTCCAAATGAGTGTCTACAGCCATATTAATGTCTTGAAAGCAAACAACGTTGTCAAAATTGTAAGGAGTGTATAAGGGAAGAAGTTAAAAATTTGTAATGCAAAGCGAACTGCATTTTGGAACCCGGCCATACATACCATCTTTTTCTTTAACAGTTATCGCTAGATGGCGTTAGTGTAAGAATGAAAAAAGAACTGTCATGGAAGGCAAATACTCAGAAAGCAACCAAAAAGAGCCTCTATGCATACACATATATGCACTGTATGGTAGGATGCAGATAAAAGGTCCTTTGCTTGGCATCGTAAATGCCAATGGAGATATACCTCATGGGAAATCAGACGTCATTCTCCTCACGGTACCTTTTGAGCACTGGGTGATAAGAACGGCAGCAAAAATATGGGCAGACCAGGCTACATAGAAGTGGGATATTAACGAAAGTTGGTATTAGGGGTTTAAGTTTAGTCCGGGAGTCTTAAATGGACAATATGGACTCGTAGATCGGTTTTAAAAGAACTCCAGTGGTAATAGCCCCTGAAAAGAAAGGAATGACCTGATAGTCTGTATGAGGAGCGTGCACTTTTCACTGACGGAATCTAAGCTGGATATAGGCTGCGGAACCGGCATTATTGAATGGGAGAGAAAATCAGGTTGTCCTACAAGCTGTCTGATTGGTCTAGCGAGTGGGCTATGTGACTGAGGCTGAGCTTAGCAAATACTAAGTTGCTCATGAGGTAGGGGAAAATGAGTTTAAGGGCCGTTATTATATTCATAATTGGGCACTGTTAGGTTAGGACTAGGACAAGTATCTAGGAAAGCAGCACTTAACTTCATTGTGGGATGTGAAAAAGCAAAGCGGGCTTAGGTACGAGAGAGAATAATATCTGTCACTGCCAGAGCTGGAAAAACTATAGTTGCAAGTTGTTTGGAGGTGAAAATTTTAAACATAGTTAAATTCATCATAAAAATAAGGTGGCAAGCTTAAAGGCATTGAAAAGGAAGTTTTTACACAGGTACTTTCATTGTTTTCTTCTTTCTCAAGATTTTTCCCTTTTGTTGATGTTGTTTCTTCTTTTTTTTTTTACTTGATGTCTTATTTCTCTTTCTCTTAGTTTATCCCTAAAACCCACTTTGACCAGCACACATTTTACTGCATACGATGGTAGTTTTAGGCGAAATTTCAAATTAGTAATTAAGCAAGCAAAAACCAGAACTTTTAAAATATATCAACCTACATATTTCTGCTTTAGGAAAAAACTAAGCAGCATGATGTCTTTATTTTGCTGTACATATATATTTTTAAATATATTTATTTATTTCATATAACAAAGGGAGTTTCAAATGTTTTATAAAGCTAGAAAAATTTAAACAGATCTTATTCTAGTTGCAATAAATTCATTTTGACTTTTTTTATTCAAATACATTCTAAACTATATTCCCTTCATTTTCAATTTTGAATTAACGATTGCTACTCCCTGTGGGGAATTAAAAACTGCTTTTATGTTTTTGTGT
The DNA here is from genome assembly GCA_963583895.1 of Melanophora roralis. Lineage (NCBI taxonomy): Eukaryota > Metazoa > Arthropoda > Insecta > Diptera > Rhinophoridae > Melanophora > Melanophora roralis. The sequence goes on from OY757189.1 coordinate 80,543,672, forward strand.
ATGAAAGGATATAAAATGAAGTTTTTATGAATGTGAGTAGTGTTGTTTGATATTTAACTTTTTTTAACATACATATACCAAATATTTTATAAAATACACAAACTGAGACAGAGAACCCTGGAAGCTAAATGAGCTGAAAATTAAAAATAAAAAAACGTCAATGTAGAGAGTTTGTTTAGTAGCAAAAATCAAAATTAACAATATTTAGTCCTTACAAAACAATGTCAAATTTTTAAAAAGCTCTTTTTGTTAAATATATAAAACTATAATTTAAATTTTTATAAATTTTCAGTTGTTTCAAACAAAATTTAAACAAAATGTGTCATAAAATTTAAGGCAAAAAATTTGTTTTGAACACATAAAAAAATCGCATCATTTTGATATTGTTTTTCTATCAACTTTTTATTATTAAATAAAAAAAAATAAAACAGCAACCCTTTCAGCAAACACATTGAAATATCTAAAATTATAACTGAAACCACTATGAGGAGGACTATTTACAAACCGACACTACACAGCAACAACTACAATACATACAACCAACAAAAAATCACAACAATTACTATTATTAAGAGAATATACACACACACTCACAAAATAACACTCAATTAAAGAAAAAAAAACACACTTTCAAAAAAAATTGGGGTGTTTTTTGTAACTTCCTTTTTTATTAAAAACCTTTTAATACCCCCAGTCATTTTTTACCTTAATGTCTTTGTTCCTCATTTGCCAAATATATATTTATAATTACACTTTTGTCAAGCTAAACAATTTTTAGCACCCTTTTAGTTTTAATTTTTTTAATGTGAAATTACTATAGTTGCATGTACTTTTTCGCATTCCTTCCTTCCTTCCTTCCTTCCTTTTTTGTTGATGATTATATTTTGCGAAAGTGCAAATAGGGTTTAAGGCCTGGTTACATTACAACTAAACATTGCCACCTCTTTATTATATATTTGTTTTAATTGCTTGACTGATGAAAAGGGGTTTTTGAATCGGCATTCCCAAGTTTTACGACCTTAGGAGTTTTTGTTTCAAAATCAGGAATAATGAACACATTTAGCTTTATCGCAACAGATTTTTCTAGTCTTGCAATTAAGATTTTATGTTGAAAACCCAGCCGTAAACTTTTTAATCGCGAATACAAGCCCTCTTTCTCTTACTACATACTCACACATTTTTTTTTTCTTTGAGGCTTCTGGAAAACCTTTAAGCCAAGACCTTTTAAAAGAATTTTTTATTCTATGTTATTTAGATGTTGCAAAAAAATAACAAAAACAAGATGTGTAGATTCATCACTCTTTCCTACTAAAGAAAATTGTAGTCTTTTTTGTTACAAAAAAAATCAACGATTTTTCTCCTGACTAGGCAGGTGTGACTATGATATTTATCGGATAATTTAAAAGGAAGATCAGAGGCCATATGGATGGTTTTTAACAGTAAGCTATCTAGAGTAAGATATGAGATTGAAAAGAAAATGTAAAAAGTCCTTTCAGAAGGCTTGGCATAGGTTAATCACCTCCTGCTGTTACTAGATAAACTGTGGAATATAAGTCCAATTCATACTATTGACTGGGCTGTTGATAATGTCAATGTTGTAAAAGCTTCTGATTTTGTTAAAATAAAAAAAAATGTTTTTAGAGAAGCGTTAAGCAGCGATGCCAATATAAATATTAGCATTATTTTAAGTCGGGGTAGGGCGCAAGCATTAGAAAACCATTTGGGATACGAGACCAAAGCACGCAAAGAATAAATTAGTAATAGAACCAGGAGACACACAATGAACAGAAAAAAAGTAAAAGCCATAATTGACCCAAGCAACCTCGTTCAAACGGGAAAACACATCAAAATTATAACCAACAGTTCAAAAGAATAATAAAAAGGAGATCACAAAGAGACAGACAAAAATAAGTCAATAACACGGGCAATGAAACCAAAACGGCAGCATAGAAACATCGCGTTGACGACCTCTATCATGCGGCAGGCTCTACCGACATGCCCTTTAAAAAAAAGTGACTCTGGTGAATATACTTATTACTTACAAAAACAGCAATTAATGCTATTAGAGAAGTTTTTTGAAACAATGATGGCTACAAGTAGTAGTGGGCAAACTAAATTGTGCAAGTGCGAGTCCCACGCAATAGGCACAAATATATCTAACAACATCTTGGTTCTCACGTAAAAATATCAAGCTATAAAATCTGTCAAAGACAAAATATCGCATGCCATAAAAAACATCCCTGCAAAAATGACAAAAGCTAAGGCTATAGCGATTGCCAAATTACTGGAAACAATTATTAATGAATTCTGGAACTTGGATTTTTCTAGATACGATTTCTGGGGGATGATTGTAGGCCTATATAAAAAGGAAGATCTGATGGATCGAAAAACTGGAGAGGAGCCACATTAATTGATATAATAAACAATGTGGTAACTCAGTTTTTGAACAATAGATTGTTAGCTAGTTTGCCATTTGCACTCAGAAACGAGCATACTGGTCTTCGTAAACGTAAACTTTGTGACCACAATGTGAATAGCTTAAGAATCATCGTTAAGCAATCAATCAACGATCGGTAAAACTTATCTCTTTACCTTATCCGTATAAAATTCCAAAAGGCTTTTAACGTCCTTTTCCGCAAAACTATATAGGATGTTTTAAAATGAAAAAATGTTTTTCTAAAAATAACAAAGCTCATCCGAGGCCTGTATTCAAGTGTCACATGCAGAATATCGCATGAACACAGCTTAGAAGTACTGGGTACGCCAAGGATGCGTATTATTTCTCCTGCTATTTTAATTGCTTTTTTGTTATGTTAATAAGAAAGGAAACACACAAGACATACGGTATTATTTAGGGTCTTTACCGAAATTTTTTTGGGCTTTTCAAAAGAAAATATTAAAATAAACTGGTGATTCCAAAGCTGGCGATTTATGAACCTGAAAGTGACTCTTTGAAGTTGGATCATTACAAGCCTATAAGTCTACTACCAACTGTGTCGTAATTGTTCGATAAATTGCTTAAAAACAAGATCATTGTGATTACTTAAAAAAAGTCTCATATAGATGCGAGGTTTTCGCAAATAAAACTTGACGCACCACAAATGCATTGACTAATTTATAGAAACTCTGTGCCTTATCTCAATTGTAAATTTCTGCTCTGAACCAAGATTTTGAAATTTGTTTGCTTCTATTGGATACAACTGTGGGGCCGAGCTGTTGTCTTTAATTAGAAGAGAATATTCAACGGCATCCAAAAAACTACTTACTTTACTTTGTACGGCTAATACAATCGAGGATAGGTTTTAGCCTGAAGCAATTTAGAACGTCAGCTCTTCTTGTCTTTTGGATGCTGGATCATTCTTGTTACACATCGTCATTCTAACAAAGTTGCCTTCTGCTGCGTTGGCCATTTGTGATCTTATCCTTGTACGCCTTTAAAGCTGGTGCATCATTGTGCATTCAGCTGACATGCCGCTTGACTACATCAACGTCGGCATATAGCTCGCATAGCTCATTGTTCATTCTCATTCGGAAACCATCACCAACGCGTATAGGGTCGTATATCTTACGAAGAATTTTCCAGTCAAACACAGCCAACAATGGCTAGTTCGATCTTCTAATAATTCAGTACCAAAAAGTTGGACTCTTACCCATCCAAGCGATGTGTAAAGTCCTACCTTTGTCCGTCGAGGGAGGCTTTTAATTCTTTATTGCATATTTAGCCGCTTAGTTTCCAAGCTTATCTTCTTTCCGGTGGTGATACTGTCATCCAACAGTTTATCACTGCTTGATATGTCGCGATGGTTTACTGCTCGAGATGTAGTACTTTATTTGGTCCTCTCTTATGTAAAGGCTCTGCTTACTACCGGCGTTTTGCGATCAATGATATAGATATCATCAGCATATGAAAGCAGCAAGTCAAAAATACCATCCCCGCCTGTTAAATTAAAGTTTCCGTAGCCGTTTCAAGACAAAAACCAATATAAAGTAACTAAATAAATGAACAAAGCTAATTTAAAATTACATTATTTCGAAAAAAAAACAACAGAAAATGTTCAATTATATCCTTAAAAATAGAAACTTTAAATAAGATTATTTGTTGTTTGTTAGAAAAGCGGTTAAAACAGGCACATATATCCCTAGTTAATAAACCAAACCCAATGTTACCCTCTATGCGCTTCTCAAAATTTCGAGGGTCGCTCGTAGGGTTTTTTTTATATATAACACGAAGCCAAGAAATCGGTTTAAGCAGTGTTTTTATTTATCATTCCCAAAAAAAAATTGAATTTAACAAGAAATTCAAATTAAAAAAAACAAAATATTATTTTTAACATTTATGTCTGCCTACTACGAAAAATACCGCGGAGATAGTGGCCAATTTTACTAAACAAATAAAACGGGTGACAACAAAAGACAACTAAAATCTCGGCAAAAGTTGATATCACAAAGGCATTTGATATATTAGGGAGAATAAGGGCAGCGATATGTTGATGGAATATGAAATAAAATTTAATTAAAATTCCTAATTTCTCATCTTAAAAAAGAAACAACATACCTTTCCCTTCTCTTTCGGAACAAAGTACTAAACTGCCTGGCAGGATTGCCAGAAAAAGCTATTGTTCCTATGAAGAATGGAAAATTTGCGGGTATTGATGTTATCCCAAGCAAATTATTTTAATATATATAAAAAACGGAAACGATGCCCTCAGGGTGGAAGGAAGGCATTTTAGTAACGATCCAAGAGTTAATACAGATGATAATAGCATAGTAGTAGGCTTGAAGCGTATATTATGGAACAAAAATTACTCACATAAAAGGGAGAGAGGAATGGTATCTTTAATACTCTTACAGATATCTGCTTGAAACCTTTTACAATGTCATCTTATCACATATCAAACGTGCATTTTAGAAAAATTCCCAAAACCAAATCTTCTTATTCTTTTTTACTTAAAACCCTACACTCGTTAGTAACTTATTCGTTTTCAAAAATTTCGCAAGCAATTTGGCTACAAAAATATTATTATATTGTTAGAATTGTTTTGGTTGGTTATGGTTGGGTTACGGTTGCTTTATGTCAAAATAATCTGACAGCTTAATTATAAACATTTGCTAAAATGAAAATTTTATTACAGACATAAGTGTAGTGCTTCTATTTTCCATACCGATTAAATCTTTGCATTTTATGTTTACCTTTGATTGTAGGGGAAAAAGTTGCAATAAATTAAGTCAAAATGTGGCTTGTTATTATATAAAATTTTTAATTGAAACTAATGTCATTTTTTAACAGTTTTAGGGATTGCCAAGAAGTAATAGTTTAAAAAAAAAAATAAATAAAATAAAAACTTTGTTTCTTGCACTCACACTCGTAAATTTTGCCTTCTTAGGACATAGTTTAAACAATTTTTGGTTTTTTGTAAAATATCTTTTTCTTTAAGTTTTTATTTTATTTAAAAAGGAGTAGGTTATTTAAAATTCGTTCTTTAATCATATTTATCCAACAATTTATGTATTTATGGTATTATAACTTAACAACCATATTTTCATATTTATGCATATACAAACACAATTAAATGTAAACAAGTAAGAATGCTGTATTCGGCTGTGCCGAACTTTATATACCCTTTACATTGATTTTTTAAATATTTCCTGCTGAAAATGTTATAATAAAAACTCTTTGTGCGCTTTTCGAAATCGATAGCAATTCTGGCTTTTGAAACATTTAAAAAAAATTTAATGTTTGTGTGTATAAGGGAAATACTACGTATGAGGTTTGAATTCTAGAATTTTAACAAATTTCGACATATTTTGTATTAAAAGTTAAACAAAATCCTGTTAAAATGGTTCCTCTCTACCTGCTCCTACCCAACTATTTTTCCCCCTAAAATGTAGGAGTTAATGCGTATTACTTTTTGTAAAACATCCGAAGTCGATATCTGTTATTGTGTCCCAGATAAAGCGTTTCAAAAATTTCATAAAAATTGTTTATTTATGTGGGAGGATCCCCTTCCACTGTTCCTGCCCAACTATTTTTTTTTTAAATGTAGTGATCATTGTACAGGGTGTTTGTTGGAAGATGTTATAATTTATATATGTATAATTTTATTTTTATATATATAATTATCGATTGTGCGGGTTTGTCGGTTACGAAGTCGCAGTAGTTGAGTGAGAACCGACCGTTCGCCGTGGATACATTTTTAAGAGTATGGATCCTCACTTAATTGATCATCGACAATTTTGTTCAAAAATCAGATTTAAAAAAAAACTTGATGGACCGAGTGTAATTTTTTTTCGATCGTGGGTGCAGAGATTCCCTGAAACTGTTTCGGCTATGAATGTCCCACAGTAAGGGCCCAGTTTGTCTTCAAGAACTTCTGAAAGCCATGAACTGGTTGAAAGTAGCTTACGCAAAAATCCGCGACTTTCAATACGGAAAAAAACAGCCTCACTGGGACATTCATGAGAGATAATTCGTGACGTTTTAAAAAAGGATCTTAAATACCGTCCTTTTTAAATTCAAATCGTTTCAGAACTGAAAGAAAGTGACTTAAATTTCCGAAAAAATTTTAATGAAACGATGTTGGAGCGTTTTACACTGTAAATCCCATTTTAAACTGCCACGTTTCCAAGAATCTGCAGCCCTCGATTGAAACCTCAAAAACCATTGCATTGCTCTAGAGTAACTGCTTGGCGTGCCCTTTCCACGCATGAGATAATTGAAGAATTTTTTTCGAAAATCTCGAGGCCAGAAAGAGAATGTCAACGGAGTAAATTATCGACTCATGATTACTGAATTCTTTTTTGCCAAGCTGATTCACTGGACACTTAACACACGTGGTTTCAACACGATAGGGCACACACAGACAGATCTTCGCTGAATTTGCTTCGGGAAAAAATTCCCTCAAAAATCAAAAATCAGTACATTTGGGGGCATCTTATAGCCACCGAGATCTCCCGACCTAACGACCTTTGGGTCTACCTCAAAGAAAGGATTTATATGTTTTTACAATCCTCAATCTCTTTTAGCTCTAAAGCAAAATTTACTCGAGAAATAAGCTTAATTGAACCAAATTAACTGCAGCGTATGGCGCAGAACACAAAGCTCCATTTTGAACAGTGTATTCAACTTGACGGAAAATACCTGAATGACATACTCTTCAAAAAACAAAATCCGTATCCTCATTCTATTGTTCAACCATTACGTTTTTTATTAAATTTTGAAATTTTTAATTTGCCACCAGACATCCTGTACCATTACTTTTGGTAGAACAGTTGAAGCCGGAAGCTGTTATCGTTCCCCAGATATAGTCAATCAAAAACTTGACAAAAAAGTTTCCCCTGATCCTATCCAAATAATCTTTTTTCCAAAATGTAGGCATTTTAATTACAATTACTTCCTGTAGCACAATTAATGTCATTCGCTCTCAAAGTCTCTTATATTTAGCGCATGAAAAATTTCACAATATTTGTGCAATTGTAGGGGAAATATCAGTTCCTCTGATCCTAGATGAAAAAACTTTTAGGTCTCTATCTTCAAATTATCCGTAAAAAGTTTTGTGGCAAAAGTGACTATATTTACTGTGATATATAGAGATAAATGCACGGGTTATGTTGTAAAAAATTGGGTTATTTAGAGTTTTTGCTTATATTTCGGACTATTTTAGGCCAAACCTGATTTAAAACAGCCATTGTCTCAGGGATATTCTTGTTGATGTCAAAACGTTGTCTGTGCTACTTTATTTTAGTCGGGAAACTTGATCTCAACAGACACACAGATGGAGAGACGGATATGACTATATTGACTTAGGATCCAGAAGTAAATACTGTAAAAATTACAAACCAAATGGCAAACTGATAAATACCTTTGTTTCTATGTGAAGGGTATAATAAATGTAAAATTTACTTGGAAATAAAGTTTTCATTACAATTTAATAACAGTTGTATTTGAATTAAATAGTTTTCATTCACAACGTATGTATTGTTGTTAACGCATTAAAATGGTGTAAATTTTTATAATTGAAATTTAACTTGAAGTAATTTTAAATCCAGTTAAATAAGTTTTTTTAAATATTTACAAAACTTGTTCATTTGAACAAAATTGTTTATATGTAAAGTGTGCCATTTTTGAAACTTATTTGTTTAGGTAAAACAATGATTTTAAATCGTTTTGTGTAAAATTGGTTTTAATGTTTCGAAACTAAAATTAAAGGACTTTTTATATGCAAATATTTTGTGAAGAAGTAAAAAATTTTTCAAAAAATATTAATAAGTTTGCGGTCATAATTAAAATTGTTTATGCTGGGAGTATTTGCTTTGTATAGATATTAGTAAGCATTGCACTGTCTTCGAACAAAGTTGGAAAAAATTAAAAAATTTAAATGGATCTATGATTAAGTTAGTCCTTTAGCATAAGATTTTATCTAAAAAGGTTGGAACAAAGTTATACTTCATCAAAAAAGAAAAACATCAAAAACAAAATGGCAGCAATAATATAGATAAATACTTTTTTAATATATCTTTCTTAAAAAAAAATTGTCATAAATTGACAAAGGTTGATATTGTGTTAAGTTCAAACAGACGAACGAAAATTATGACTTTGGACCAAAGTACAAAAACCAACTTACAATGACCCATTTCCTTACCTGTTTCAGCAACATAACTTTTCGAATTTTTTACGAAATACGTATCATTGGCTTAAAAATTTGCCAAAATTTTTTTAGTTTTAGGCATTAATTTCTACCAACTCAATGAAATTACTCAGATGTACAAGGTGGGCTATAAGAAATCACTCTATTGGAAGATGCTCTTATTTTTGCAAATAGCAGCCAATGCCAAACCCCTTTTGACATTTTTGAACAAGACAGATGTGGAATACAAGTGTACAAGCCATAAAGCGATACTCTCCCCAAGAACGCGGCATAATCATGTTTTTTTTTTTTTGGCAAAAAATGCGCATGTTCCCGCACAAACACCATCAGCTGCTGCCTGTCGATAGCAAAAACCGTGTAACCTACGCTCAAGTTATCCTTAATTTTGACGCCAAAATGGACGATTTTTCGACCAAATAGCATCTTCTCGAGTTGACCAGTAAAATTCTTACGGTTCAAATAAACATAATCGAAGTTTTTCGTTAAGAAAAAAATTAGAGCCAAACAATATCGGAAGACTTATTTTGGCCCACTTGTATAAGATTTTTTTTTATACCAAAATTAGTTAAGACTTCTTTTGGCTGCTTCGTTATAAATTTACAAATAATAGCGAAAAAGTATTATTAATCCATGGGCAAAAGGGAATTGCATTGATGTCTAACTAACTGAATAATTTATCATTGTATAGCGCAAATGCGTAAAGCTAGGGATTTGCACTGCGAATACCTCTCCCGCTGCATAGACTACTAAGACGAGATTTTGAAAAACAAGTAACAAAAAATTTTTATATTCTCAAATTAAAGAATCAAAAAACAATTCTAATAGTCTTATCTTAGGTCATTCTATAAAATGCTTTGAGCGGGTTAAACTCATAGATCCTTGTGTAGGGAGCACCAGCTATCATTCTTGGAAATTTCTTTTGACCGTGTGAAATTTTTTCTGTGTTAAAAGTGGAAGCAGCCGATTTCTCTATTTCGTTATGTCATAATGCAATTGTTTTGATGCCGTTTTAGTATTTTTATTAGCACCGAGAAAAGCGGTGTCATCAGCAAATATTGATGTGCGTGTAAGACTATATGGTGGAATGTTTCTGCTGTGTAAAGCAAGTACAAAATTGGCTTTGAAATACTACTTTGGGGTACAGCAGCCCCTATTCGTTAAAAGAAACTTAAGTGACTTTTGGGCTAGTTATTTATCTAAGAGGTAAAAAACTCAACTCAACAAAAGTTCAGCTTTAGTTCGGCCAACAGACCTTTATGCTATCCTTATTGCAACTCTGAGAGACACCGACTAAAAGCGCGAAGCAGTTCTTCTATTTCTTGAATGCTTTTCTTATAACATATACCGGACTTCGTAAGCAAAATTGGTGATTTGGAATGGCTTTTCTGTCCATCAGTTTCAGGCTATAGTTGACAAAAGAATCGTACGCCCTTAAGACTTCGCCTTTGAAGGATATTTTTCAGGCTTAGGAATAATTTTTTCTAAGGTAACTTTTTATATAAGTGAAAAATTATCAAGCCGTGGCGTCAAAAAGTAACCAGTGGTTCGCCTTCTCAATATTACTTACTAGAAAAGCGAAGGATTTGCTGGGTTATTGAAACATATAATAATTTTATATTGTTGGTTCTTTTTTAGTTTATTGAGTTCGATTATTAAGTTTATTACAAGCTTAACCACTTGAAACTACCTGTTCTTATTTTAATAAAAATATTATATTTTTTCAATTAAGAATTTATTAAGTTTTGTGTAAACCTACATACAAACGCTTAATAACCAGAAACTCGATTAAAATTTATGATAACAATTATTCTTCCTTAAAATATATGATGTCGGGATTTATTATGTATTTGGGTTTTGTTGCAATTTTGGGTTGTCTACGCTTTAGACTAAATGAAAACACAGATAATGGAAAATAATAAAAACCAATAAATGACTTTTTGGGAAAACTTAAATGTGCCGTATTGTATCCTTTTTTTCTAATTACAACTGGTTTTTTGATATTACTTAGTGTTTGAAGTTTAATATTTTTCAAGTTAGATAGCTTTAATACAACAGGATCTACTGATGATGGTCCTCTATTGTCTATTTCGTTAATAGCACCAGAATCAGATGAAGTATTAATGGTTGGGATTAACGCATCCTGCGGGGCTGGAGCAGAAGATTCCTCGCTAAGACCTTTAGTGTTTCCAGTATTATGGATTTGTTCTGGAGTCTCACGTTTATATTGAGCCTGAACTGCAACAGAGGACAGCCATGTGACGAGTAAAAAAATTGAAGTTGTATATAATTTCATAATCGTTCGTTTATATTACTGATCAATTTCTGATAATAATTTCTAAAATGTCTTGCTATTTATAGGTAATTTCTTTCTGAAACATTTTAAATTAATATGTTGTTAGTAGCTACGTTGGCTTTATAAAGAAAAAAACAAAGCAACAGGAGTCAGAATAAGCAAAGAAATTTAGCACACTTCTATTTTATTCTTTTGTTATATGTTGACATTATTTCGAAAGCAAAGAAATAATTTGTTATTTCCCAACAATTCTTTGAGTAGTAGTTTTAAACAATAAGAATATTTCAAACATAATTTTTTCTTATGTTTGATTAAAGCCACCATTAAATGTTTGACAATTTCGCATGGGTACAATTTTGTATTCATTGCCGATATGGTTTTATTTAGCATGAAAGTCCCCAAGAGCCTGGAAAATACCAGCGAAACTTTGGATAAAAAATAATGAAATAATAGTTTTATTTACATGAAAAATAATTTAGGACCTAAAAAGCCCGTTACTAAAAAGTAATAAAAAAGTAAAATCAGGTTTTTTTTATTTTTAAATAAATTATTTAATTGAATATGCGAATTTCTTGATAGGTTGTAATCTAAATATTTTTTTGATCAAATCAACAAACTTTTTAATTAAAAAAGATTTTTATTTTTTTTTTTTTGTACACAACAACGTTTGCTAATGAAGATCTATAAAATGTATTGAAACAATTATAGCACCATTGTATGTAAAAAAAGAAATTGACAAAGTTTTGGGACATAAAAGTGGATCCAAAGTAATTTATCTGCGGCTTACGATTCTTATTAAGACCTAGATAGTGTCTCATCGCTTTGAGGCGAAATTTCTTGGTATATACTAAGCACGTGCAAAAATAGAACAATAAGTATTGCAAAAACATATATACCTTGTACATACTTGTTCTTTTTGGTATAAATGTGTGAATGAGTGTAACTGATATTGTATGATTTTGATATTGCGCACTCACTCTTCTCTTATAAACAAATGTTGTTGTTTATTGTTTTGCATTGAGAGCATAATGTATTGGTTTTTTTTTTGTGCTGAATAACAATAGTACCATGCATATTTTCTTATAATTATTGATACAACAAATACACAAGATCATTTACATAAAAGGTTGTGAATGAAACAAAAATTTGATTTTTAAAATTTGATTGTAGGTATAGTGTTTAAAAATGAGTTAAATAAATTTAAAAAAAAAACATTTTTTAGATCTTAAGCTCTAAAATTAAGATAAAGTAATATATATTTTATTTGTATTCCTTAATAATTTTAATTTAGAATTTGTCTTTAATATATATAGGTAAGATGCAGTTTTAATTTTTTTTAGCTAAATATAGAAAAACTGGCTCATATAGCCAGAATAAGAAAAATAACAAAAGTACTTATAGTTTACCAACATTATTTGTATGTATCTGTTTCAACGAAACATAGAAAACCAAATTTGTTACTATTACTCTCATTTTACCAAATCACACCACATTTAATTAGAGAAAATACCAATACCAACTTATAACAAAAACACAAAGCTACTTATCAATACGCACTAAAAGCTGAAAAAACACACAATCTGGTGTAAACAGATATATCTATGCACGTGTTTAGTATACACTTGGCTGCCTGTCATATGAGTTGTAACAAATAATTTTGAAAACAGCCAAAATTAAATGGCTTATTCGGGAAAATTCTGGGTTTTTTTTTAAATTTAAAACTTCTGTCTTAATCGATTTTGACACTTATTTAATGCAATGTGACATAATTTAGTGGGACTGCCTCTGCTTTCCAAGTAGAGAAACAAATTCGTCGTTATCAATGCGAAATCCTATGACTTTAAACTGGTATTCTTTAGTATATTAATAATTTATTAAATGGAAAAGTTTTAAACCATGTGGACAAGTATTTAAGTCTGTTTGATCAAAACATCTTACAACATTTTGGAGACATTCGTCTGAATAACAATACTTGGGTTCAGTAAGAAAGCCATACACCTTTATAATTCTTAAAAAAAAGTTTTTATATTTAGCTGAAAGTAATTTTGAAATGGTTTTATATTTCTTTTATATTCCTTAAACCTATCGGATAACAAGTAGTGAATGCAATATAAGCCCCACTGTCGCAAATTCGTTTAATAAAAAATCTTTAAAATTTATCTACTTTCAATTTGGTTACAAAAGTTTTTCACTGAGTTTTTGAACAAGAAAATTGCTGAAAAATAAAGGGAGTTTCTTTTTTGATAACCTCTTATTATTTTTAAATTTCTTAGCCTTTTTGGGTCTTTTAGTATCAAAACGACTTTTGGTATTTTTACGCTTTGGTGCATAAGATAAAACGGCTAATGGCAAATCATAGAATGTCAATAGGTTACTGTAAGGTTTTCTGAAATTATTAGAACTCAACCCAACATATCGACCACGTCTAACGCCATTGTTGTTTTTGATGATTTTATGGCGAATCTGATGTTGAAAATTTTTTAAACTCTGCAGCTTAAACTCTTTATTGCTGAAGCCATTCTGTGCGTTTTTTACTTCTCTGATTTTTTCATGACCTCCTCCCAGGGTGGCAGCAATTATAGGTGCAGCAGTTGTTGGAGAATAATTTTTATACGAAGAACCAATGGAAGGAGCATCAAAAGTTGGAAAAGTCATTGTTAGAACAGCAGCTTCACCCGTTTTCTCAGTAGTGGGGCTTACAGCAATATTAATTCTCATAGTGGTTTTACCATTGTCCTTCTGAGCTAAAATTGCAATAAAACACAGCCGGGTAGTATATAGAAATAATGAAATTTTTAACGATTTCATAACTTAACGTCTTCAAATTAATAAAATTTTAAACTGCACGTTTTGATGCAACGGTATTTATATTGAATTTAACTGCATTACCACAAATGCAGAAGTATTCTTGCACTACTATTGATAAAATTCCAAACAAAAATGTTTACTTTTAAAGCACGAGTATATATTGTTGAATCATTGAATTCCGGATGTTTTTCCAGTAGTACACAAACAAAAATATGGATGTGCATAGAAGAAGTAAAGCCAAAAAAAATACCCGGAAATGTTGATTATTCTGAGTTTAACTTAAGTTATTTGACTAAGATATCCTGTGCTTATTTTGGATACTTAATAAGCAAGTCCAAAACAATCAACTGAAGCACGCTTATGTTGCATCTTTCATTACCATTTATTTAAGTATTTTTTTTTAAATAAACAAATTTGAAATGCTTATAGTTTTTACCATATTAAACCTTGAGTTTTCTAAATGAAATAGTCGGTTGGATGTGGTTTCAAAGTCGGAACCGTGTGAATGTAGCGAAAACCGAACGATCTGACGCAGCACGAAAGCTTTATATCATAAAGCTGCAGGTACAACAGACAACATTGGTTTACCACCCTCGACTGACCCAATTTCTTGAAGAAAGCACTTCTTGTCCCGATAATCTTGCAGCAATGTTTACTCCATCGAAGAAACGGCAATATCAATACTTGGATACCATAAGTCTACCCCAAAAAACACTTGGTAAGATGAGGAGTGTCATATTGCTACTAAATTGAAGAATGTGAAAAACGTGGCAACCCTGCAGTTAGTAGCAGCAACAAAAGCAACAAACCTTGCGAAAAAACGTATATTACGAAAAGGTTAAGTCGCTAGTGTGAGCGTATTAAGATGTTCAGGAGACAGAATGAAACTCAAAAAATTCTATTAAACAAAAAACATCAAACTAGGGGATTTCGTATTCCCAATTCTGCAGAGACAAACTGATAACGAGTGGCAAGGATATGGAAATAACATTTCGTACAACACAGTAGTGTCGGTGAAGTTACCACAGAACAAATGCCAGGAGACTATGTTGACTGTGTACCACCTAGCTATAATGAGGGGGAGCAATAACATGGCAGAAGAAATAAAAGGCAGAAATAAAAAGGGTTCCCCGCTAACCTGTTTATGAGTGGTTCGATAAGACGAATGCAAGTTTGTACAACTTTAATAGTTAGGCTGAATTGACGTATCAATGTTTAATATCTTTTGCACAAAAAAAGGCAATACAGAATGGGGTATTATGGCATTAAGCCTGTCAGATCCACCACCATTAAACACGTTAAATCGGCAGACCTAAACTCGATCAAAATATTAATTAGAAAGAAGACCGAGGTTCTTGAAAACTATTAATACGTTTGACTTAAGAAACAAACGTTTTGCGTTAGCTACCTTAATTAGTAAATAAAAATTACAAGTTTATAGTTTTGCGGAAACATTTTTGTGTAGGAAAAAACCAAGATAACGCCACCCACATGATTTCCCGTAACGTAGATATCCCATCTTTAGGATTGCTAAATCACTTTAGTATCATTAAGCTACAATTTCTATAAAAAATTTGTTGTTTTCCGTTATAATTAGCAACCCTGAAAACAAGAGCTTTAAAAAATGAACAACAACTTAACATAAAACCCAAAAGAATAATAAACACAAGTACATCAAATTAGAAGCTTAAACCTTTTAGCTAATAGGAAAATATTTTGCGTGACGTCACAACTCCATAATACGCGGTTACTTCATCAATTAAGGAAGAAACATAACTCAAATTGCGTTTGAAAGTTTAACAGGCCCTTAAAAGTATAAAAAAAGGTGAGAAATTATATTTTGGTATTTGTTAGGTAACATTCAGATTATTAAAATAGGAAAAAAATCATTTTCGATCGATAGATATCAAGGAAACAATTTGTTTTGGCACGTTTTAGGTCCTCAAATTGGGTATAAGAGGTCTCCCAAGCTTATAAATGTACCTTTTAAAGTTTGCAAGATTAATTATATATTTTTTCGGGATAATTGATTTTGAAATATGCGAAAAACGATTATAAGCCCCAATTTAGGAACCTATTATACACCCTTGAGGTACACCAGCCCCTATTGGTTGAGAACAACTAAAGTGGTTTTCTTCTTTGACCATAAATTGTCGACCGGTTATGTTCTACTCTAAAAGGTGAAAAATATTTACAGGAAGGTATAGCTTTAGTTTGTTTAACAGGCCTTCATGCCACAACTTATCGCAATCTTGAGGGATATCAATAACAAACGCGAAGTAGTACTTCTTTTCCTCAAGGCTTTTCTCATGACGTCTACCAACCTGTGTGTTTGTTCGATTATACTATGTTGATTTGAAATGCAGTTATTGTCGTTTAAAAACGGAGCTCAGCTTATTTTAAGCAGTTTCTCAAACAATTTCAACATATTTAGCTGGGCTTTTAAACCTTTAAAACCCCACCTTCGAAGGATCCCTTTCAGGCTTAGGAGTCATCTTTACTAAAGAAACTTTCCACACTGTCGGAAAATATATTTAGTCGTATTAAAAAATAATAAAATAAAAATAAAAACAAATATTTTCTTTGCTATACAAGGTAGTTATGAAACATTTTTTTACTAGTTTTATCAAAGCCAGAGGCCAAATCGCCGCATTCAATTCGTATCGAGATTTTACTCGACCGATGGAA
The DNA here is from genome assembly GCA_963583895.1 of Melanophora roralis. Lineage (NCBI taxonomy): Eukaryota > Metazoa > Arthropoda > Insecta > Diptera > Rhinophoridae > Melanophora > Melanophora roralis. The sequence continues at coordinate 80,560,106 of OY757189.1, forward strand.
TTTTTAGTGCTTTTAATACAGAAATTATAATAAGAATATTTTAGTTTTTAATTCTAGTCGAATGCGCCGATTTGACCCAAGGAACTTTTATAGTATTTATCGATAGCTTCTAAGTCATCCATAAATCGGAAACGTATTTCTATTAAACGTGTTACAAAAATTGGTGGTAATTAACTCACGTCAGTACATGAATTGGAAGTTAACACCTTTTTTTAACTTATTTGCTACCAAATCGCAGTTTTTTCGTCATTTTTTGCTCAGGATCCTTTCAGATTACGGAGTGGTGGTTTTGCGATAACCGGTATTCTAAGACTTTTGGCCGATTGGGGAAATTTTTGCTTCTGCCATTATTTTCAAGCTCTCATTTTTCCAGATTAAAGCATTGTGTTTCGCCTGACGGCAGGTAGAAGATGCAAGTTCAACGGCTTTTTAAATATTTTCATTAAGAGCGCTAAGATAATCATTGATGTCTTCGAAATCTTTTAGCGGTTGACTTTTGGAGCAGAGGTTGCTCACAAATGTGAGCCCCTTTTGAGTGCAGTTTTCAGTTTCAAAAAAGAAAGAACCAATGATTATTCGTTACCAAATTGCCCACCAGACTGTCACTTGTAATGGATGCAGAGGTGACTGATGAATAGCTTGACGGTTTTCCATTACCCAGAACCGACTACTCCGCTTATTCACAAAATCAAATCTTTGGGCAAAAATGTTGGCCAAAGTTGTTCTTTGAAAATAAAGCTCCTAAGCATGATTGAATTTGATAGAACGTCTTAACGATTAAATCCCGTTGGTTTACCGAATAAACTGATTGAGACTAATGTTTACCAAAATGGCAGCAAAACAAAGTAGTATACGTCTGCAATTTTATTGTGATCAGTTATTTATGTCCCATTTCACACTCGAAATCATACAAAAAGCGGCCTCTAGGACTAACTAGGCGGAAGCACTAGTACGTCTCTAGCAGCTGTGAAGCAGGGACCTTAAGATTTGTACAAACTATTGTACTTATCCTTTGTTATGAAGAGTCTGAGTGGGCAATAAACTGACGAAATAACTAGGCTATTGCCAAATTGATTAAAGCAGACGCTTGCTGCTTGTTTATACCAAATAAATTAATTTTATTTTAATAACCAGGTAACTGGGTAAATAGACAAAAAGACCAATGCGAAGGTTATTTAAAGGAGGGCACAACGCCATTTAATTTTAACTAGAACAAATTTTAAGAAAATTACATTAAAATTTTAATTTATTTTTTAATTCAATTGCTAGTGCAATTCGATTAAAATTGTAATCAATATAACAAATTTTTTAACTTAAATGGGGTGATTTTGTTAGCTGTTTTGATGACCTTTGAGGAACATTTTTAATTTACTTGCGCGGCATTTATCTGACTTTTATTACATCGAAATGTGATAAAGAGACAAAACCAACCTCAAAATGTGCAATCCTTTAAAAGAAATACATATTTATTGTTTAACATTTTTTTCATCTTTCATCTTTTTATAAACCCTTTTGTAAGTAGTTTATAAATTAAATACAGCCTCAGTTATAACCACTGAAAAGTAAATAAAAAAACAGAAAAAAAATTTTTTGGTTTGAGATTTTTTAAGTGTAAAATTATTTTTTATTTACAAAAAAAAAAAAGTCATCAATGTTTGTGCAACCCTTTAGTCCTTTACCTTAAAAAACAATACAAAAAAGGAAGCACAGGCACACAAATACATAAAACGGTGTTACTTCTTAGCTTCCACCCGGCTAAAGTTTGTTGATCATTAAAGTTCAGTTTTATTTATTTGGGAACAAATTTAAAGCAGATTTTTTCCATATTTCGCTTGTGTTTTTTGTTTTTCATTAATTTTTTATTTTGAACATTTATGCCTCGTTGCATCATTAATGAGTATTATTTCCACTACAAACAAAAACCATGAAATAAAAACGTTAAAAAAATATTTAAAGCCTTTTTCGGTTTTTATGTTTTTGCGGCTGCTACTGATAATGATGATGGTGGCATCATTCTTTATTTGTTCATGCTGCTATTGCCTACTTATTTCGCTTGATGATGTCCTTGTGGTTCTTCATTTATAAATAAAAATAAGTTGCCATAAAAGCCAATAAGTATGTTTTGAGCTCTTTTTCTGCTTCTTATTTTGGTATATTTTTCTTTAAATTCCTTTTCAGCAACGCAATAATCATACTTATTTGAAGCATTTGCATTTTAAAGTTTAACATCGTCCTTTTTATTACGCTTTACTTATTTAGGATGTCTTTATGGAAAGAAATTTTAAATGTGCTTATATTAAACTAAAAAAAATCAAAGGCTTTAAGAAAGTCAGTTATGTGTAAGTTGCAAGGATTTTACAAGTATAATGATTCCTTTTCCTTCTTCTTTGAGTATATTTCAAAGGTTATTGAGCATTTGGGTTTATTCAAGAGGAAAATGATTAGAAAGCTATTTAAAGTAAAAAAAAACTATTAATTACCAAGGTGTACTTGAAATGTCAAGAAGTGATTGCCAAACTGTGTTATACAGGGTGGCTGCTGAAAGCTGCTACCAAAAATTAATAACTTTTAAATAAAATGTGTTTGGTATCAGTTTTCATCAGCTACCCTATACTTGTCCATTGACGTACTAATAACTAAAAATCCGTTTGCAGAGTACGGTGGTTTTGATAGGGGAATTATTATATCATGGAAAGATACTCAGAAAAATTTCTAAATTTTTTTTTCTTTTTTCAATATGTTTAAGAGCTGTCAATGGGGAATAAAATAATTTCCAGGCATAGGCATACTATAAAGGAAAGGACCAAAACGCAGCCGATCTTAAAACTTTTTTAGAGCCAGTTTTGTTAAAAAAGTACACACTTTTAAGAGACTTTTATAAATATAGCTTTTATGGAAGTTATGGTAAATAATGTACCCCTTTTTAGGGTTTTTATGAAAGTTAAGGGAAGTTGAAGAGGGCTTCCAAAGGCCCGTTATTTAAAATCCGTTTCTGGTAAAAATTTTTTTTGTTATTTATTATATAAATAATTCCGTCTTGACATCATTATCTATTTGCAGTAATTCGTTTTAATATAATATCTGGAATGCTTACTTACTTACGTACTTACATGGTGTTGGTCCTTGTCTACTAAAGAAGTGGTTTAAGTGCGTTTTTGATTCCTTCCTCCTTTGATTCCTTTTGAATCCTTCTACTTTTTCATTGTACTTTAGTGTTATAATTTTCTGCTTGTAGCTTGCTCTAAGATTTCATTCAGAGTGTGTTTTTACAGTTGCAATCAGTAATTTGCTTTTATTTTGTAGCCAAATTCTTTTCACATTTTTCAAAGGCAGAAACTACATCTTACATAATTCTTAAAATAATTTCTTTATCATGGGGCTTGTCTGAGACGATTTATGGAGGAAATCGTTTAAAGATGTCAGTTATAGTTCTTACTACCAATTTCGTATCATTAAGTGTCACCCTGTTAAGTGAATCAAAGGCCAATTGTAAAGAGATGAGGGATTGTCTGCCTTTAGGCATATTTTCTTATTGATTCACTTCGGAAAACCAGAAGAATCCCTACTTAATGCATTTCAAGTCTCCTTAATTGTCAATATCGTCACGACAATGGTTGGGGAAACTTTTTTCATGTCAAATAAGTTGAAATTGGGTTTATAGCCATCCTTGGAAAAAAATCTTTGATGAGCAAGAGAAATGAAAAACAATTAAACTCTGGGCCGATACAGTGGTATATAGAACCACAATTCAAGAAATATCTAAACTCTCCAACTTAGAGACCGCCGCCATGAAACGAAATGGAAATTCGCTGAGTAATTTATAAGGTGTTCCAATTATTATTGCTCTAATGATATTGCATATCAATTTGGTTGTGGCCTTACTGTATGCGGCAGATTATTACAGCTTGCGCCAAGGCTTACATCAGCAGACGGAAAACTAGCCGCAAGTCCTATTAAGACGAAGTCCTTTTTAATACAATTTACATGTACACATGCTTCGACAGAAGAGGAAGGTAATAACACCCAAGACTGTTTCTGCAATCGCCTGGAGATAGCTTACGACTACTGCCCTAGTCAAACAATAAAAATTGCTATCGGGGATTTTAATAACAAACCTGGCAAGGAGAAAAATTCTGATTCAACTATCGGAATATTTAGATAACACAGTGAGACCTCTGCTAACAGAAAAGAACAATTGACTTCGCTGAAGCAAGAAATGTGGTTTTCGGGACTGAAAATCTGGCTACCACCAGCTACTTGATCCTTTTATATATCACGAGGCTTCGCAATCTTCGTTTTCTGATAAAGAGACAAATCTCAGTCTTGTCCGGGTTCGCACTCGTCCCTCTAAGCTGAGCCCAATCATGAGGAATACTGAGGGCGTTTTTCGCCCTTTTACCATGCCGATTCGGATCCTTTCCCCTCAGATATACAACCATATCAGCCGCATAGGAAGCTGGGCCAAAACTTCAGTTGATATCCCGCATTACACGCAGTCCTCAATTATAACATAATAAAATCACAATGTTATCCTTCTGTTCCCAAGCATGCGACTGATCCAGTTTTTCTGTACCGGATCAAATTGAAACTGGTTCAAGCATTGGATGAGCTTGTCGGTTAGAACATTATTTAAAGCAGCCTAATCAATTCCTACTGCCAAGGACCTAGACAAAACCAAACCGAATAAGATAAAGGTGCTTCGTAGGAGCCGTATGATTCCAAAGAAGTGTTACAAAAAAAGTGTTATTTTGGTTCTTTATGTAAAAAAACTACTTAAATCTGCGTTAGTTTCTGAAAAATATTTTCAAAGCTCTTATTAAGGAAAATTTTTTTACAGATAAAGCAATGAGTCATCACTTTTACTTAAAAACGTTGTAAGCTGTTCTATAACTAAATATAAAAATCTTAGTAAATATAATTTTATATATTTTTTACGACTAAAAAACTGCAGTATTAAGTTCATCTGCGGGCAGACATCGTTATATTTTTTAGCAAAAATAAATAATAAAATTTTAAAAACATTTTTACTTAAAATATAATTTTTATATTTTAATAAATCCGTTACATAAAATCACTTGTTTTGTCAAAACAAACACATTAAACTATTTGATTTTTATGTGATTTAAAATAATTGTAATAAAATTTTTATGGTTTCTCTCATAAAGAAGCGCTTTCAAAATAAATGTTTCCAAACTTAAACCAATTTATAATGTATTTGGGAATAAAAAAACTGTAGCGCTAAGGTCCTTAGCGGACGTCAATGCTTTAAGAAAAAATAACAAAAAAAATACTTAAAATAACTATAAAATATATTTATTTAAACAAATCCACAACTAAAGTACACTAAGTTTGTATAAAAAAAATTGCCGCATTAAACTATTTGGCTTTTATGTGATTTTAAATAATCGTCATAAAATTTCTTATAGTCGACTCTAACATAAAAAAAGAAGCTTTCGGGCACTTAACTTTAAAATCCTTAACCACCAACGAATCACAAACAATAATTGTTTGGGATTTGGTAAACGAACAGTATGAAAAAATCCTAAAATCTTATCAGAAATCTAAGCTGTAAGAACTATAGCTGCACAATAACAAGCCAATTAATGAACATTTTCTAAATATCCCTTCTTTCTATTTAAGGGTTTAAATGATATGGGACACAACTATGGCAGAGATAAAAGCAAAGTTGTTGCAAAAAATCAAATGAAATGAAATCTTATCTTGTTATGACACACCACCAAACAGTTGTTCAATTGTGTTAAACACCAGTTTAACAAAACCAACTAAACAGTTGGATATAATTTTATCAAACATACTTAAACACAGATAGACATGGCCAGACGACTCATTGACAAGCGTCCTTTTAATGTTCATCAGCTTCATGATGATATCGCAGAAATATCATTCATTTCATTTCAATTTAATTCGTTTTGCTTTCTAAACAAAAATCAAACAATTTTAAGAACTTACTCTCCCACAGGCAATGCTTTCCAAAGAAATACCAAGGACTTTTTGGCAATCAAACAGGATTCATCATCCATAACAGCAGAACAATAAAGCAAGCAACACCACCAGCGACGACTATGGAACATAAAACCAAGCGAAGCGTTTATAATACTTTAACCAACCAACCAACAGCTACAAAGTAACAGCAGCACAACAAAAACAAAAAATTCAAATAACCAAAGAAATTAGTGTAAAACTTAAATCCGATTTTGGAAAACAATGGCTTCAACTAGAATTTGTGTTTCATTTTTTAATACTCATTCTGGTGCTCATAGAATTTTTATGAAATCGATGAGCGTGTGTGTGTGTGTTGCAAATGCAGTCTGTAATGTTTATACTGTTAAGTTGGTCTCCTTTAAAACAAGAACCAGCAAAAAAAATATTGAAAATAATATAGATCCTGTGGGAATTGTATCTTTTAAATGGTTACTCTATTATAAAAGGTTTTGGTTCGCATTCTTTTTTTTTTTTCTTTGTCTAAAGATATCCTGGTTGCAAGTGGCTTGGGCAGGGAATTTATTTTTGTAAAATAGTAGTTTTTTTTTGTATGAGATAAATATATATAAAAAATAATTGATTAAATAATAATTTTTTTTGAAAATATACCCTACAGCAAGTAGTCAGAAAAATTTATTTCAGGAGGACATTTGTATATGGACCAGGCGCGGATTCAGAGGGAGGGAAAAAGGAAAATCGTTGATTTTGACTTGGTAAATTGTGTAGGGATCGGAACTAACGGGTATTCGTTGGTGTAAGCAGAAAATGGAGCAATAAAAAAATACAAGAAATAGCAAAAAATGCAAAACAAACAACTCGATATCGAAAGGTAACAAGGTATAAATAATACAAAAATTTTGTTGTTTTTTAAAGAAACCAGCAGATTTTTTAAAAAAACATCATTCTAATCGTAATGCAGTATTTCCAAAATATCCAGGTACAAAGTTGTCTCCATTATGGGACACACGATGGTTTATCTCTACAATTTTTAGTAAAAATAAATCACATTAAAGAGGCATTGGATAGGATATCCGAGTGGAAGGATAGGCATTCGTCTTCTAAGGTTTAATTATTAAGAAATTCCCTGAGAACTTTTGAATTTGTTTGCGAATCACATATTCCAAACGATATACTTACTGTCACACGGCCGCTTAGAGGAATTCTACAAATGCAAGATATAGATTTACAAAAATTATCATTTTATAAAAACCCTCATAATGTGTCTTGAGACTAAAAGGAGCGAAGCCCACAAACAGTTTAAACTTATTTTTGAAGAGGCAAAAAATGTTTGCATTTTTATGGGAATTTAAGTTGAAAAGCCTAGATCTCAAAAGAAAAATCATTTTGAAGATGTTGAAATATACTACCGCATCGAGGGTTACATAATCTTCATTGAATCTTTTTTACAAGACTTAAAGACACGTTTCCCAAAGGACGTTCTTTAGTTGTTTAACATCCATCAACTTCCACCATAGAATATTACAACATTTACTGATTTAGAAATTTTAATTCCACAACTTGCAGATTTATTAAAACTTAAAAACGTTGATAAAAAAAACTGCAAATCAAAGACTGAAATTTTTCATTGTAAACAAAAACTGAAAATTTATAAAGACCGCCCAGAAGTTATAATATTTTTTTTGTAAGGTGTAGCCCAGATATTTACCAAAACTCGCGAAAAATATTCACCATTTTTGTTTTAATGCCGGTCAGTAGTGCTACGGCTTAAACGTCATTTTCCACCCTTCACCGTATTTAATCGTGGCTGAGATTAACTATGATAGAGGACAGACTTATCACACAAATGCATAATTTTGCCAAAATAGAGAAATATTCCTGTGAATATTATGTGGAGTCTTGTCAAAAAATTAACTAATCACCACCACAAACAATAGGCTTTTCAGTGCCAAATGTCTTTAATATATGTTTTAAATTACGACTTGTACTTTGATTGCAAAGATACATGGACACCAAGCCGGACGAACGGACATGCTTAAATCGACCCAAAAATGGAGTTTGAGTCAATCGTTATACCTGAAGGTGGGTCTTATATCATTATTTTCTAGAGTTCTAAACATCTGTACAAACGCGTAAAGAGGTCAAATGAGGTCAACATATTTTATGGCTTACAGAAGGCTTAAGACTTAGAGGAATCACGCAGAAATGAAAGACAGAAACTGTGATGAAATAATTAAATGGATAACAACATCGTGGGTTTATTACTAAAACTCAAACTTATTTCTACAGAAAAACTTTTTTAATATTGTTATAAATACAACATTTTATCCATTTCTAATCATTTTTACTATTGAAGGCATTTACCCTGAATATAAGTGAATTTAATGGGGGTTCATAACTAGCTTCTGCATGACGGTTTAAAACCAAATTCTGTCTCAAAAAGATTTAATATAAAAGGCAATTATGATAAAAATTTCATGGTAATCGGTCCATAGATTTGGTTGGTCAACCATATAAGCAAATTTCGGCATTCGAGTCGTATCAAAACTAACAAAGCATAATAGAATTCCTATATTAAAACCACTGTGAATAGTTCGAGTAATCTATTGATTCTAACCGAATGCCGTAATTTGCCTTTATATTTTTATAAATTTTTTCATTTGTTTATTTTTTTTTTTTTGATAAATTTTTTATTGGCAAAGGAATTTGCAAAAGAATTTTTTTTAGAATTTTTGCCAAAACCAATATTTTTTTCCATTATTTTATTCACATCATCGCTTACAATAGAGTTTTGGATTAATATAACATTCCAGCTTCTTTAACGTAGGGTATTATTCACTTCGACCATTTCACTTTTTCCAAAGTTTTTTTTATTTAAACCTAAAATCAATTTATAAAACTATGGGATTTGTAAGAGGTAATACGGTCGCATGTGTACAAGTACCATTGTATCACTGTTTATTGTTAAAATTTAATCCCTTAATATATGTAAGTATGTGTGTGAATAAAATTAATCTTCTCGCATAAGCTTTTTGGGAAAAGGAAATGCAAGATTTATCAAAATTGATTGCACTGAAATGATATGGCAAAATAAAAATTTATAAACAAAAATAGTTCATTCACTATTTGTTTTTTTTTTTTAATTTTAGTCAGCGGCTTATCATAAAAATTATAATATTTTTTTATTTTAAAACCTTAACACAAAATAATATTTAAATATTTTGAAATTAAGATAAATCGTGTTAATCATTTCTTACTTTTAATATATTTATTACTAGGTATATTCCTAAATCAGCTGAATTGCACTTAAACCTCTTAAAAAAACTGTCAATTAAATTTTTGGTAACCGTTATATTTATTATCAACCTTTAATTTATTTTCATAATGGATTTTGTTTATTTATATAAAAGATCAATAAATTTCCTAATGAGATTTTAAAGTGAAAATAAATGCGAAACGTTTTGACATCAGTTACCACTTATTTTAAATCGTAATATTTACAATATCGACCCAAATAACCATTGATTTTGTTCGCAATTCACTGGAACACACACTCAGCTTATCAATTAGCACTGACATTAAATTGATTTGCACTGACTTCATGCCATGGATGCAGAGATGGAGTTTTAAGTTTTGAGTGTTTATCCTGTAGATGTTGTTGGTTAAAGAGAACTGAAAGATTTTTTTGGTAATTTATAAAAGGCAACTTAAAAAAATTTAATAATGAATTTTCAATATTTTTTAAAATTTTTCATAATATACCGTTAATGTTGAAGGAATATAAATGTTTCCCAAACGGCTGAATAAAAAAATTTTAAATAATAAATAATGCTGTTTCGAAAAAAACTTATGTTGCGTACCCTTCTAAATTTTAACAGCAAATATCTCCTTAACTTTAAGAGATAGTCCACACAAGTCACAAGATATGTTTAAGCCCTGCACACAGCTGATAAGGGTATATATAATGTGCTGCTTATAGAGAGCACAAAACGCTAAACTTCTTGGACGTTTCGCCTTTTATAATCTATAAACAGCACATACATAAGTTTTTCATTCCATTTGAAATTTCTTTAGTATCCATCTGCGACCCCATAAGGTATATGTTTTCTTGGTCTATATAGATAGGAAAGTTGATTTAGCGATGTCCGTGTGTCACATAGAACCGTTAGTGTTACTAAACTTTTAAAAATATCTGCGAGCAACTCTCTATTGAAATTCAGAAAAATCACCCGGTAGCTGATCGAGATACAAAGTGGGCCAAAAGAAGTCATCAAGTCATCCAATAGTTTTTGCCATGCGTTTGGCGATCGAAAAGCAGCAGTTGATGAACAGACTGAACTTTGTAGGGGGACATATGCAGGTTTTTGACCAAAATTCGCATTAGGAATGACCGGCTGATGGCTAATTACGAGGCAGGGCGTTTGGTCGATGTTTTTGGCGACACCTCGACAACCTCGCCAACAACGGCGATATTTTCAACAGAACAGGCGGTCCGGGGCCGGCCACTCTTGGCAAAGTCTTGTGTGGTCCCATACTCTTCAAGGTTGGTGGCAAAATGGCGCAGGGTTTACGCCGTCGTTGCCGGACAAACAAGGAGTTGGCGATGGAGTTCGCGCCGTGCCAACACCACAGACGAGTTGTTCCGCAAAGAAATCGATACGAATATTCCGACTTCTTGGGGAGTGTATTGCTTGTTCAGTTGTATTTCTTATCTGTCTAGTTCACAAATATGAAAACAGATATGACAGAGGCCACCACTTTCAATAAAAGAGCATCTTCTAATAGGGTGATATCTCTTAGCCCACCTGTTATAAGCCAAAAACCAATGCTACCTTTGTCATTTTCTCTAAAATTTTTACATAAAAACCTCTATAGCTGCCCCGCAGCTACCCCTACATGGGTGCAATATAAGACTCCCATTAGTTTTTATTCGCGAACATTTTTCTGAAACATACTTACTCCTTATCTCCGCCCCCTGACAGTAAGAGTTTCCATACAACAGCTTCCAGGGTGCTCATACAAAGGTAAAGTGTAAAACCGACCCCAATTAATTTTTTTGGAAGATTGTAACAAAATTTGAAAAAAAAAATATGTTAAAACCCCTACAACTTCCCCGGAGTCGCTTGTAGTTTTCACTCCCAAACATATTCTTTAAACATAATAACCCCCTATTTTTATCACCTAAGCGGGTTGCTATATAAAAGTTATAACAATGACGTAAAAACGCCCATAGCTTCCCCAGAGTCAGCTTTTGAGAAATAAGGTGTACGGCTAACCCCTGTAAGTTTCCCTTCTCAAATATATTTCTAGAATATATCTACCCCTACCACCATCGCTTAAGCGGGTCCCGTATAAACTTTACAAAATTGTAATAAGTCCACCCCTACAGCTTCTAGGGTACCCGTGGGTAGATCAAAGTAGGACTGACTCCAACTCTTTTTTTTCTTACAAACATTTTCCTAGAACATACTTACCACCTATCTCCATCCCCTATGGGTAAAAACCCATACAACTTCCCTAGTCAGCCCAAGAGGGTTAAAATCTGAAACCTCCCCTTTTAAAAATTAAAAATATTTAACTAATAAACAAAATTATTAAAAATTAAAAAAAGCTGGGGGTTTCGAAAGGCTAATGCCACATCATCAAACCACAATAAATGATTGATTATTTTAACGAAACAGTGGTAGTGGATGCAAGAAGAGCACACAAATTGCAGATCAAGTGAAAAAAAGCCGCATTTCATCATACATTCAGGCATAAATGTTCTGAAATATTAAGATCAAAGCAGCACACATGTACACACAAGTACATTTTTTTGGAAACGATGTGATGATGTTCGATCGATAAATATAGAAAATATCTGAATGAATGTGTGCAAAAGCTGTCTGTAAGTGATTTTTAAAATACATAAGTTATCTTGAATTTGACAGTAATTGTTTAAAAGTTGTGTATTGAAAAGCGTTGAATTTTTTTATTGATTTTAAAATTAACGTTAAACTGCTTTTATCCCGCAACAAATGTTTCAAAATTCAACAACAAATGGAGAAGGCAAAAACGAAACAAAAGGACAAAAACTGCCAACAACAACAAATAACTCTCAACTGACACTTGGAAAGTAAGAGAATTTGTGTTAAATATTTTAATGTTTTTAAAAGTTGTTGTTTTGTTAGCAGTTTGTGGAAAATGCGTTGACGCATTTTTATTCATCACATATTTTTTTTACAATTGCCTATTGAAACTTTAGTTCATTGTTTATTTTTAATAAACATTTTTTAGTCTTTTTGCTTAAAATTTTAATTTTGTTTGTTCGTTCCTTCTTCTTATTGTTGTTTGACTGGCCAGTTGTCAAGCCAGCCAAACAGCCATCACCAAGAATGTTTCATCAACCAGCCATCAATTGACACGAAAAATTCTTGGAAATGAAAAACTTTATTTTAAGGCCCTACATAAGCGAATGGATGTTATAGATTGCAAAAGAGATTGGATGTAAAGTGTAAACAACGGCGTAATTCTAATTGCTTTAAACAGGCCTAAAAAGTTTTAGCACATCTTTGGTACTTTTTCAAAATATTGAACTCTAAGGGACTTTATATGTAATTTTAAATAGTTAGGAAAGCTTTGGCAAAACAGCCGTCTGCGGAAATGGTGAAGGAATGTGGTGCAGTCCACTTGTGATACCTGAAAAAAAAGATAGTAGACGAAAAAGATATTAAATTAGATTAGCCTAAGCTCCAGTTTTTTTTTAATGAAAAATTTCGATTCTGTTTTTTGCTAATGTTTGTTTTAACCTTTAGAATTTTATTGGTCGAGTCAAGAATTGCTACACGGGCTCTTTTTATGGCATTTTTCATTACTTCAGCAGAAATTTCGGACCACAGGCTCTCGTCCTCGTGTCGAGTTATGTCTTTGAGCTCTTCCAGGGTCTCTGGCTTGTTCTCAAAGAACCCCACAAAACAAAGTCTGGAACTGTTGAATCGGGCGATCTTGCGGACTAGTATAAACCACCAAAACGAGGAATTAAGACACCTGGGAACGCCACCTTCGGAATACCGGTTGAGGTTTGCTCGCGCATTCATGCGCTCCATTCCTAATTTGTGCAATTGTGGCAGAAGAAACTCAGCTAGCGTGGCTCTAAGCCATGAACCGTCCATTGCTGTAGTTTGTCCAGCGTCAGTCTCGAAAAAAAGGGCCCGTGAACTTTTCAGGGTGAACAGTGCATCATGTAGTCACTTCAAGTGGAAATGATGGATTCTGGTGCATCACTCGTGGTCTTTCGGTGCCCCAGAAGCGATCGGTTTGCTTGTTCAAGTACCCGCTGCGGTGGAAATTAGCCTCATCGCTCCTTATGATTTTGGTTAAAAAATTGTCAATTTCGGCCTGGATATTCTGGTTGGTTTGGGCGTAGATTACACAAGTTTTGCGGTCGATCTGCAGCAGCCAATGTACGGACCAAAATTTGCCTTAGGAACGACTGGCTGATGGCTTAGTGCGAGGCAGGGAGTCTGGTCGATGTTTCTGGCGACAGCTCGACATCCTCGCCAACAGCGGTTATATTCTCGGCAGAACGGGTGCTCCGGGGCCGGCCACTCTCGGAAGCGTCTTGCGTGGTTCCATACCCTTTAAGGTTGGTGGCCAAACGGCGCCATGTTTGCGCAGTTGGTGCCGGACGACCGGGAAATCGGCGACAGAATTCGCCCGGCACTAACACCACAGACGAATTGTTATGCAAAGAATAGACACGGTTATTCCACGTTCTTGGGCAGTGTATGGTGCCATGGCTTGTTAATTCGTATTCTACATCTGTCTAGTTCACAAATATCAAAACAGATTTGACATTGGCCACCATTTGGAAAAATAAGAGCATCTTCCAATAGGGTGATTTCTTTTGGCCCACCTTGTAGTAATAGAGAACTAATGTTTATGGCTGGCAGTAGTAACCCCGTAGTGGTCTTTTCCATTTAACTAATCACTATCCCTGAATGATGGTAGACTGAGTAGAAAAATTTTGGCTACATTCGACAGGCTGTCGGTGCCAAAGTGTCTTATTCGAATGTCATCCAGTGCCGGACAAAAGAACAAGAGGTGGTTTATACTCTCAGCCTCCTATGCATCCTGACAGCTTTAACAGAAGTCGTTGAAAGACAACCCGCATTTGCTGGCATGGGTACCAAATCGACAATGGCTGGTAAGATCGCTATATTCAGCTGTGCCAAATCTTTTATGCCTTTGCCTTCATTTAATAAAAACAGTAAGTATCATGAAAAAAATAATTTGTGCACCCTACCCCCCTAGTCATAGTTTTGGTAATAGAAATTTCATAAAATGTTTCCATGTATTGCTGCTCCGCGTACTTCTATCCTAAAAAATAAATAAATAACTGCTTTGAAGCAGGTTTTAGGTCAGTAACTATAACGAAGCCTTAGCAATTGTAAGGGGCTACCACTTCTCCTGCTCCTATCCAAAAACACTTTCCCTAATTTAGATTTCCTTCTGTAAAGTGTTTGCACTGGCCGTATTTACTTAATATATAGGAATATATGTATTAATTTTGTCCTAAAAAACTGGGCAATCACAGTGTTTTGTCTATAACTCGGTCACAGTGTTTTATCTATGTCTCGGTCAGTTAATGGCTCTCGCTAATTTTAACAGCAGTTATTTTGAGAAAATATTAATAATAGTTTGACATCTGGTCTAAACTATTTTACTTGACTTCGGAAACTTAACCTCAACAGACATACAGATGCTAATAACTTAATCGACTTCCCTGTCTGTTAGCAGCCAAAATATATAAAGCTAGTTGGGTTAAAAGAGAATATTGTAAAAATAAACACCCTGATATATGTATACCCTAATCGCTATGTAAAGGACATATTCAAAAGTTCAGACAAACATTCTGGTACTTTTTTGAAGTTTTGAGGTTATGAGTCTTAAAATATAAAATAAGGGACTATTGATCCTGATTGAGGTCGGAAGTCATTTAAGTGGACACATATACTTTTGTGCATTTTTGGTACTTTTTCGCAGCTTTAAGATAATGAGTCTTAAAATATGAAATTAAGAGCTATTTTTGAAATTTGTAAGGTTATGAGTGTATAATTATATATGAAATTGAGGATCAAATATTTATGCTAAGTTTATAATTCGGTAAAACCATGTAATGGAAAGCTTAATCGAACTTATCTCTACGGGCATACATACACATAATTTATAACCTTCAAATCCTTCTTCCTTGTAAACGAGATTCTATATTAATTTGATATTTGAGTGGGAAAAAGTTTTAAAGTGGATCAAAAGCCTTTCATTAACCGTGACTTTTCTGCAAAAAAGTTCATTAGACTATTTAAAGCAAATTCAGTAAAATTAGAGTTAATTTATAAAATTTTATTACTTTTAAAAGGGAGATGCACAACAGCAAAAATTTTTTCTAAACTAAATTTAAAAATTTTATTAAGGTAAATCACACGTCAATATACGATAAATGTTTTAATGCTAGTTAGAATGTATGCTACTTAACTGTCGGGTTTGTTTGATTGTTTTTATTCACCTCAATTCACATGTTAAATTGACGAAGAAGAAATCATCAAATATTCATTGAAATAACTTAATTTCTTCTTCTTTATAATTTTTTCTTTATTAAACAAGTAAAACTCAATCTTTTGGCGAAAAATAAAAAAAAAAAAAAAATAAACAATAACACTTCAAGTAAGAGTACAAATATATATTTAATTTGTATAAATTTTAACTCTTTCCGCTCGCTCAAACCATAAATGACACTATAATACGCGTCTCGTCCATTATCTTATGGGTATTTATGAAGATGATTCTAAATAAGTGTTATTGTTTCTGTTGAAATCTTTTTGTTTCTTAATTATAGAAGAGATGTTTGTATAAATTTAAGTTTCGTTTTAATACAAAGAACCCACTACTTGTCCGAGTGAGTCATTTTGAATAAAGAAGGTGTTGGTTTATCTGAAGTAGTAAATAAGCAACTTGTGAATTGTTTCCTTTATATTTATGACAGCTACTCTGATGTGGCTAAGATATTAATTTTATGTGATAAAAAAATGATGGTTATGTGAAGGAATAAACAAGAAATTCCATTAGTTGATACTTTAAGTTGAACAAAAATCGCGTTAAGTTTTAGAAATGATTTTTGGTTTTATAGCAAAAACAGTAAACTACCAAAAACCCACGTTGAAAAATGTTTAATTTTTCATAGGATAGGATCCCCTCCAATATCTTCACACATTTTATGAAATTTAGCGATACACTATATCTTCAGAAATAGTAGCAGGTATCCACCTTAAACTTAATACAAGGTAGTTCCAAAACACTCTTTAGAAAAAATTGATTAGACAGGAGCAAAAGAATGATATTCCCCCTATAAGCCGATCAAATTGAAGAAACTTTATATGGTTTAATTAAAGTAACTCTATTGTGCTTTCATTTTTTAAGAAAATATTAGTTGGATATGAGCAAAGGTTCCCTTAAGTGGACATTTGTATTAAAGTTTTTAGTGCGCTATACCTCAAAAATTATTAAAGCTACCTACTTTAAACCTGTTACGAAGTATATTGATGTGTACATTTGAAATAAATTACTTTCATAGGAGCAAAAGCAATGGTAGCTCCCATACAAACGGACGAAAATAATAAATTGTTAAGGCGCTTTACCTCGGAAGCTATCATAACTAACAATTGATGTGTATGGTTTGCCAGGGGAGTTGTAGCCCCTAAACAAGTCTATAGGAAATTTTTAATGGTTACATATTGGTATCTTGACTTTATAATTCAAAGATATGTTTTATGTCAAAACTGGTTATTATTGGTCCATTACTTTGACTATCCTTTACACCCTTTTAAATATTACTTTATATCGACAAAATTTTGATATCGTTTGGGACAATGCGGCATCAAGTATTAAGATGAATTTTACTGATATCCGTTCATTTTAAATCACTGGTCTTATTAGGTCCAGGAGTAGAACATTACAGGTCACACACTGGGACCATTTCAACACACAAGTGGCCAATAACATTTTGGAAAAAATAGACTACAATTGAATCAATCTTCCATTAAAGGCTTTAACCACCAACAAACTGTATGAATGGTATAAAGCAGTATTTTGGCTCTTAATCTCCCAGATATTGTCCACTATCTACAATGGGTTTATCTTCTTAAAGTCCTCTGCACCCGAAGGAATTAAGAAATATTTATTAGATCTTACTTATATAAAAATTTTTGTGGCCCTAAACCTTTCTTGGTTGTTGATTTTAAAGGAGCTGTTTGAAAAAATTACCCGACCATTAAAAAAAATCCTGGCCACAAATTATAGCACCAGGTCTTACACCTATCTATTCCTGGATTAAATTTGCTTATGGGCTACGAGTAGAAATGGGTGACAATAAAAAAAAATACTAAGCGCCAGCTTATGATCGTCGTTGTTAAGTTATTGTGTTCTATTGAACACACAAATCCCACACTTATAGAAATTTTCGGAGGACGAATGTGGCAGTTATGGCCAAAAATGCTTATTCGTGAAGGGGATTAGTGTCCTACGATTACCAGTTTCAGACTGCCTGGTCCCATTGAAACACCAAGATCAGCCAAATTCTATTAAAACATTTTTAAAAATTCAGACTGTATTTTAAATTAATGAATACATGGTCATCTAGCCAACGGGACAGGCGGAAGGTCTAAATACTTTACTTTTTTCATATATTTTTTATTTAATTTTTCACTTGTCATTAAGCTAAATAATTAAGATCGGTCTAACCAGAGTGAAACTGAAATTTAAGTTCTCAACTGAAAGTATAAACCAGTTCTAAAGATTTCATCTAAGGGCAACAGTACCCTTCCTTTTCCAATTAGTGTGTCCGTCAGGTTTTAAGATTTATCGAGCTTTTTTTAGTATACCAAGGATCTTCAGCTATCATTTTTAGAATTACGTTTTGACGTCGTTAAACTTTCTTTATGTTGGAGGCGGAAGCAGCGCTCCAAAATTGTATCCCGTAGCGCCAAATTGGTTTCAGGATTGAGTAGTAGAGCCAAAATTTGCAAACTAGGCAAAGCGCAGAGTTCATACCAATAGCCGATGTATTTGGGCAATTTTAAGTTTGCCCATTTCTCTACTTGGACTACGTGATGCTGCACATGTTTCCAAGCCTCTTTCGGATATTTATAATTACTAAGAAAAGCGGTATCATTAGCAAATTTCGACGTCTATATTAAAATATTTGAGAGCTTGTCAGCTGTGTAAAGCAAGTGCAGATAGATTTTTGGCTGCAATATACTTAAGCGTTTCAAACATCTAAACAAACGCATAATACCACTACTATTTATGTATGTATGTGGTATGGGCATAATAAATTGTAGTAAATGATGTAATGGGGTTGAACTTGAACGTCTAGAACTTTGTTTCTAGCTTAAGTTAAATTGTATAATAAATGCGAAAAAATCGAAGCGGTTTTATAAAAAAAACTTAAAAAGAAATTTGCACTAAATACAAAAAAGTCATTCCTTTTTCAAAAACTGAAAGTTTTAAAGAACAAATATTAATTGTACCCTTCACATAAGTGATAATGGTATACATAAGTTTGTCATTCCGTTTGTAATTTCTTGAAAATTTATCTGCGATTCTATCAAGTATATATTTTCTTGGTCGTTATAGATAGGGACGTCGATTATGCGATATCCGTCTGTCCGTGTTATGGTTAAAATCAACTTTTTGAAACCCCCCGATATCGCATAAGCCCGTAGGTGCTATGAAGTTATCAGAAATATCTGCGAAAAAATCGCTATTGATACCAAGCAAAATTGGCCTATAACTGGCCGAGATATAAGCCAAAAACCAAAATTACCTCTGTTTATTTCTCAAAAATCTTAAATAAAAACTTCTACAACTGCTCCGGAGCTGCCCCTACGCGGTTGCAATCTAATTTTTTTTCCCCAACATACTTATGGAACATATTTACTCCCTATCTTCAGCCACTAATAGGGTTTCTATACAAAAAATTATTTTTTTTTAATATTTTTTAAGTCGCTCCAATAGCTTTTAGAGTGCTCCAAAAAGGGTCAAACATTAATCTGACCCCAATTTATTTATCCTTCCAAACATTTTCGAAAAACATACTTATCCCGTATCTCCAGCCCCTAACAGGGTTGTCATACAAAATTTAAAAAAATTAGGGAAAACCCCCTTCAGCTTCCCCGGAGTGGCCCTTAAAGGAATAAAATGTATCACAGACTCCATTAGTTTTCCCTTTTAAGCATACTCCCCTATCTCCACCCATTAAGGGGGTTGCAATACAAAATTTGAAAATATTATATTTCGCATATTACACAGCGCAGTCTATATTTAAAATTTTTTCTCTAATTTTGCTAATTTTTAAGTGGTACAAACAATGTATTTTTCAATAGTCCTTATTGCAACTAGTACATAATCATTTCAAGTCGTTACTAGTTACAATTTTAGCTCCAGGGTACATACATATTTAATAATAAAAACACTTTTATACAAGCTCGTTTTTGCAATAAAATATAACTTGACATTACACATTCCTTTCTGGCATGTGCCAAAAAAAATATTAAATAAAATTTTGCCAAACAACACCTTGACTTAATTACTTAAAAGTTAATGATAGACAATTGTTACAATTACCACAAACGTTACAAAAATTACATATTCATTTTAAGTCTTTTTGAAAACATATTGCAAAAAGAAAGAAACATGTGTCTTTCTGTCATATTCAATTGCAAGCAACCACTTCTTTTTGCGGTCTGGGATTGCTTACACCACCTTTGCGAACACACCACCCCTAAACCAATTACATCTGTACATTATTGTAACAACTACAGCTGGTCAGACAGAATACACGAATAAACACCTGATTGTAAAAATATTAATTATTTATAATAAAACTTAATAAAATACATGAAGGTCATGGAACATTAAATTGCAAAATACAACATTAAAAGTAAACAATAAATTGGCAGGAAAGGCAGTCTTGCTTAAATTAGTGAACAGCAATGTATGGGTGTGGCTGATTCACACATCAAATATGTACATACTAACAAACATTCACATATGGATTATTAAAATTACAGAAAATGTTGAATAAAGAAAAGAACTTGTCCTGTTTAAAAAACCACACAAAAATGATTTTCCAAGGGACATTGAACCTGCACTTGTTGTCATTGTTGCTGCCGTTGTTATTGCTATTGTTTATTTGTCAACTAATGTGACCACATTAGCCACACAGTTAACAACAGTCACAAGCGTAGCAAAAAATATTTGAGCTAAAGGAGAAAAAAAATCAATGGTTATTAGGGGTAAAAATTCTAATGACAAAATGTTGTACAAATAATGTTAAAAAGAAACTACAACATAATCATCTCAGTTTAAGTAAACATTTTGCTTGCTACCACCCAGTTGTGTTTGTATTTCCTTAACCTTAACTATTTGTGAATGTGCTAAACTTGGGTAAAATATAAAATAAAAGTTTTGTTAAAAAATTCATTGTAACATTTGGTTTGAGCTTTTAGAGCTAAAATATAATGAATTTAAAATAAATTTTTATTTAAGCCTGTGATATCCAGCTTGAATTTATATTCAAGATTTGAGAAGGAGCGTAAGGCTTTAGCCGTTGTAATGAGAAGCAGATCGACAGTTACTATCTTTTTGTCAATTAGGAGGCCGCTTTTGAAAATCCGATTGGCAAAAAGGTGTTAAGTTCCATATCTAGTTCGGCATACCAGCGAAGCTCATCAGACTGTGGTGGATGACCTTAACGGATGCAAAAACGTCCGTGAAATTGGAAAATAACTCTCTAAGCCATTTACCACCAAACGTGGCTTTAAACAAGGTGAGAGCCTGTCATGCGACCTTTTTAAGTATATAACAAAATGGGCTAAAAGAAGTCATCCACCGTTGTTTTGCTCTTTTTTTATAAACAAAAAACTTCACTTCTGTTTTTTGATTATGTTCGCCTTAGGGCGCTTTGGCGAGAAATTCGGGCGACAGATTCTCGCACTGGTGTCGAATTTTGTCCTTGAGGGCTTTCAGGGTCTCGGACTTTTTCACGCCCTGTTGAAACAATATATTCCTCAGTCCTAATTTGTTCAATTGCGGCAGAAAAAAGTTGGCTAATATGGCCCTATAGCGCGCACCGTCCACTGTTGTCATTTGGTTTGACCAGCGGCTTCCTCGAAAAAAAATCGCCCAATGACTCCTCCAGCGTAAACAGCGCAACTTGCAGTAACTTTAAGCGGATGTAATGGCTCCTTTTACATCACTCGTGGATTTTCGATGCCCCAGAATCAATAGTTTTCCTTGTTCTCGTACCCGCTGAGGTGGAAATGAGCCTCATCGCTCATTATAATTTTGTTTGAAAAATCGTCCACTTTGGCCTCGAAATTAAAGATGGCTTGGGCATAGGTTGCACGCGTTTGGCAGTCGATTTACCTTAGGTACGGCTATTTGCGAGGCATGGCATCTGGTCGATGTTTCTAGCTCGACATCTCGCCAACAGCGGCGATATTCTCGATTCCGGCCACTCTTCTAGGTTCGTGGCCAAACGGGACAGTATCTGTTAGTGGGTGCCGGACGACAGGCGACCGAGGAACCGGCGACGAAATTCGCACTGCGCCAAAACCACAGATGAACTGTTACGCAAAAAAATAGATGCGGTTATGTCTTATTCTTAAAGAGCGTATCGCACCATGGCTTGTTGACTTATTCTACGTATTCTACATCTGTCTAGTTCACAAATGTCAAAACAGATTTGACATTGGCCGCCTTTTGCAAAAATAAGACCATCTTCCAATAAAGTGATTTCTCTTAGCGCACCTTGCATTATGAAAGATCGTACGTGACGCGTTTCAACGAATACGATTGGGGCAAAAGCTATTCTTTGAGTATTTGAGAGAATAAAACTTTGCAAGTTATGTAAACCAATCTGTGTAGGCAGAGAATATCGGCATTGTACGAACCAAGAGCTGTATGAGAAACTCGCTGACATCCTTAAGTCAAGCGCGTAAAAATTCAAAGACTGCGCTGGCTGGGTCGTGTTGTTTGAATGAAAGAAGGTGCTCCAGGGAAAAGGTATTTGAATACATGGGTCGCTTCAAATGGCCAATTAAGTATGTAAGTTTTCCAGCTTATTTTAAGTTATTTCTGAAAAAACTCAAAGAGCTTTTGATCAGAAGTTTAAATTTTAAAGATTTCATTTTCAAAAAAGAACTTCTTCAATATATTAACTTACAATTTTTGTATGAAAACTGGCTTGATAGTCACAATACGTACCTGATCAGGGTACAATGCTTTTGTTTAGATATTTTTAAAATCCAAAATTTAGAAGTGTAAGACCCATCTTTAGTAATAACCAACAACTTAGCTCCTGATTAAAAAGAAACACCCTGCTCTTTGCCAAAAATCTTTGTTGATCTAAATATCTGCAATATTGTTCACAAGCAACAGCTAACAAATACTTGCAGATATTTTATGTCGTTTTAGTTATAGTTCCAGGATTATCATTCGTGTAATAGGGTAGAGCAAATATTTTGTGGGGAAAAGGCGAAGCAATTTGGCTGACAGTAATGTGCGAGCTCACAATAACCATTTGCGGAATCGAGATCTTCTAATTGATGTCTCATGGCTTTTAAGACTTGATTTGGCTTGATTGTCAAGCTTTTTAAAAGCCTCTATGGAAAAGGAGTCGAAAAGATCTGTATCGTAATTGCGGACAACGTAGTGACTTTGTGAAAATGTAATGCCTTTTGGTAATAACAAATAATCTCAAAATTAAATTTGAATTTTTATCACTTTGCAACAAGTACTTCATATACATTTTAAATGGTTCAACTTAAAATTTGCCTAAAACAAGCTGCAAAGAAAATTTTTTTGTTCCTTGCAATTTTCATTTATTTATTTTTCCTTTAATGATAGATCACATAAGTTTTGTTTTTTTTTTGATGTTCAATGTCCTGGCAGGGTTCTTGCAATTTCCTAGCTTTCGTCCACCCTCCTACGTTCCTTTAGGCTATTTTGTGCACAACATATTAATTTTATCCTACAGCTATTCACTCGCTCACCCCACGCATCACTGGCCGTGAAGATTGTTATGGTTAAACAGTAATGGCGTTACAAATGCATAACATACAATATCGCACGTACACACACACTCACTTTGACGCATTTACACACATGTCTAAAATACAAACACACTCACGCATGCAATTCGCTTCAGTCTTTCATGTGGCGTCATAAAAGAAAAATGAACGCAACAACGACAAAAGAAACAATAGGAAAAAACAATGCATAACGGTAACATGCATGCATACAAGCATTATGTTGTATTAAAACAATATTACTTACACTTAGAGAACAAATTTTAAAATTAAAATTATGATTTTTAATTGGAACCAATTTACGAAACTAGGCAGCCTAATATTTGGAGAAAGTTTTTGGTTAAGGCACTGTTTTCCAGTTTATAAAATAATTTTTCTAAGACATTAAATTTTTCGACAGGGATCTGTGAAATAATAAAACAGTTGGCAAAATGACAAGAATCCTTGACAACTACTTTTGGAGGAGCGTTGCACACAACAGCAATTTCAGGGCATACAGGAGGAAGATTGAGTCGGTAGCGCGTTCAATTTCCATGTACGTCACTTTCTAGGGTTTTCACAACCCAAAATATATATCTGTTTTGTTCTCGTATATTTTAGCTGTACCGGGGTAGAAGAAATGGTGATGATTGATTTTTAAGTTCAATATAGACGAGAACTAGCCAAAAATTTGCAGGATGTGTATTTCAGCAAAAACTGTAATAAACGATTTTAGATTGGGTTAGGCTGCGAAGGGTGATAAACCTTCAAATACACAAACAGTCGTGGGAATCTTAGGTCCGTTGTGCATCCTTTCAAGGAAAAAGTAAGAGAAAGGGAAAATAAGGCATCAAGTAAAGAAAAATAAAAATGAAAAATACTGAAAAAGAAGAAACCAGTTCAAACACCCGTACGAAAACTCTCTTTTCATTGTCTACTTCCTAGACACCTGATTTCCGTGATTGATTTTATATTTTTTCCAGCTTTCACTGTGAGAAGTAGCCTAGTTCCTCGTGGGATCTTTTACCCAACCAGTAAAGCAGTGATAGATAACGTTTTCTATCGTCTGTAATCCCTAGCACATCCTGCAGTAATCAAGAGTGCCGTGATCCCAGCTTTCTCATTATGTGTCACATCCATAGCCGAGACCAAGCCAGCGAGTTCGACGGCAATTTTATTGCCACCTGACTTTCAATATAAAAAGTGGCTTAACTGTCCTTTGGAATATGTTTTACTGTAATATCCATTGTTTTTAAAATGGCTAGTTATTCCACGTTGAACAGTGCATGCATAAAATAGTCTGTAAGACAATTTGATGATCTCTCCAACAGAAAAACTGTGCGGCCCTCATACAGACTATTGGATCCCAACCAACAATTCTTTTTCAGAGAATTTTTTTGGTTTTCTCTCAAAGTTGACTACCGTGGTTATATAGTCCGTCCTAGATCCCCAGACTAAAATTGGACTCTCAAGATTAATCTCACGTTATTTCCTAATGTGGCCATTTTTTAGATATTTCCCCAAATCTCACTTGCCTATTTTAACAATCTTGCTGCCATTCCCACCACCCAGTACTTCTGGCACTAATGATTCTCAGTTAACAACACCTTTGAAACTTGGTAAGAAACTTCTTACAGCAGCCCTTTCCTAACGCCTCTCACCATGCGGTGTAACTATACGTCAGAATAGGTCTTACAACAATTGTGTGAATCAAGTTTACCACCTTTGGCTGCATAGTTATAACTTTTTTCTGTGAAACTTTAGCATGTAGAGTTTTTAGCCCTTTCCTAAGTATACTTCTTTTATGATAAGATACTTAGCCTCAGACGACAGTTTACACTCCATCCAATTAAGTGTTGGGCTTTTTAAAGCCCTGACTGTATATTTCCTGCTGAGTAAGACTAGTTCCATCTTGTCAGAATTAATGCCCAACCCGCCTCCTGATGCCCATGAAGTACCAATTGCAGCAGCTCCTCGGCCATTGGAAGAAACTATTCCCTAGACAGAATAGGAACATTGTCTGCATATGTAACTATATTTCTCAGTTTAACATCAAATTTCCTTACCATAACGCTGACTTCTAGGATTCACAATGGGGCATATAGAACTAGAGTTCCCATAAACCTTACCCTCCATAAATCCACCTCTACTTGTCTCTGGTGTTTTACATTTTGATTGATGGTAAGATATTTTTCGGAAAAACATTTGTTGACTGTGGTTGTCCACAAGCGGGGTAACTAAGTGTAAAAGTTGTATTGAGAAGAGCGTCTTGTACGGGCTCAACTGTGATTGCGCTTAGGGAACTGATACATATAATCAGTTTTAAGGCCTAAAAGATAAATTATGGTTTGATCCTTATGAATGTCTTTGAAAAAGTGGTCGCTATAAAAGCTGAAATGTGTAGATAAGTTGATATAAAGTGGATGCGTACGGAGAACTGGCTCAATGTTATCTAAAATTATAACCAATAAAAAAATGTGAGCTTAGGCATATTCGAAACATGTAAGTGATTTGATGTTTTTACCAGAGTAAGCTGATGATGGTTGGTTGATGATCAATGAGAATGAAGTTTAAAAATATAAATCTGCCACCAGACACCCTGTAGTTAGATAATTTCACACATCAATCGGGGGTACTGGTCTTATGCATTATATACCACCCAGTGTTATAACCACAGAGAGACTATTACACTCTGTGTAGGTACTAGCGTAAAGACGTATACGTCTACATACGTATTTTAAAACAAATTAAGCAGTTATTACAGATAAGCTGCAGAATATTGAAATTTTTCTCTCAGTGTATTTTAAGTGTGTGTTCGATAACAAAAATTACATTTGTATGTGCTCAAATACAGACACACACATATAATTCTGTTAATTTTTTTTATTTTATTTTTTGTTTTTCTTTCTTTGTTATGCATTATTTTTCCCAACAGCCATGTTATAAACGGAAATTTGCGATAATGGCACGTGTTTTTACCATTACAAAATACAACCAACAAGAAAATAGAGTTTTGTTGTATATATTTTGTCCTTTTTATTTTTATCAGACACTCACAGATCTATAATGTTCATAAATAAAGTTTTCTTTAAACAATTACTGACTGCATCAAACCAACTCATTAATTCAATATACATACATAGGGATTTAATATATCTTTGCTCGCACTCTCTAATTATTGTGAAAATCGTACTTCCAAAGAAATTAATTAATTTTCTTTATACATTAGTAAATTTCACACTTTGTTTTCCCTTTTAATCTTTGCATTTCACCCATCTTCTCGAACACACTTTCGTTATGCAGTTAGAATATTTTTGTTGCCTTCGGTATTTTACAGATAACTAATGTTATGCACTGTTTTCAGTTATTTGTTGAAACTCCATTGTTTTATCTCATTTGCCTTAACCATATCCAATTGTTATAACTCGTACATTTTTAATTTGTTTTATTTTGTAAAATTATTATTTTTTGAATTATTTCGTGGTTTCGTTGTGTAGAATTAAACCCTCGGTGTAATTTTAATGATGTTCTTCTTTTTTTTCTTTTTGTTATTAATAATTTTTATTAAGATTTTGAAGGATAATAAGTTAAATCAAGTTTTAATAGCATTTATTTATGGTTTTAATTTGAGTTTTGCCATTAGTTGTAAAGTTGTGTTGTAATTTACATTAAAATGACAAATAAATTGTGTGGCAAATTAGGGGAAGTTTCATTTTTATTATCAGATAAAAAAATATTTTTAATTGTAAAAAATTAATTTGTAAAGATACCAACAAGGAAAGGGGAGAGTAAAAAAATATTTAACCTTGCAACGATTTCCAATTTACCAAAAAGTTAGTGAAATTGTCCTTCTGCATCTAATTATGTAACAGGGTTGCCATACAAAGTTTAATTTTTTGTATTTTTTTTTAAATCACTCACCTAGCTCTCCGAGTGCTCCAACAAATGTCAAATGTAAAACCAACCCCAATTATTTTTTTCTCACAAACATTTTTGTGTAACATACTTAACCCCTCTAGCCTATAACAGGGTAATCATACAAAATTAAAGAAAATTAGGGTAAAAACCCCTACAACTTCCCCGGAGTCGCCCTTAAAAAATAAAATGTATCACAGACTTCCATAGTTTTTCCTCCCAAACATATATAGTCCTAGAATATGCTTACTTCCATCACCTAAGGGGGGTGCCCGTGCATAAGTCAAATCTAGGACTGATCCCAACTAATTTTTCCTTGCAAATATTGTATATTAATTACTTTTGCAGAGCCCTGCATTAAAATCAACTGAGTTATACCAGATAACTGCAAATAATCATAAAGATATTCTGGCCTCATAAAATAAAAAATAAAGTATATTGAAGAACAACTAAACAGAAACCAAAAAGCCAGAAAATAAGAGAGCATAAAAAAATGGGATTTTGCTAACAAAGCCAAAAGATGACAATGCCAGGCATGCAGGATTGCAACCATTTGGAGAAAAACAAAAATTAAGTACTTCACTTAAGATTTTTCTGAATGCAAACATTTTGTTGTGGCCCTGCACTTTCCCCCAAAAAAATGGTTTAATTATAATTATAAATATATTACGGCAATTGTAGTGTTCTATTGCAGCCTATTTTGATCTTTTGATGCCAAATAATAAGCATTGGGGACAGTTTAAAGTACAGAGGCATTTGCTTATTAGTTCTTAGAAGAGATCACTTCATTGCGTAATTTTACATAGAGAAAGCTAATGTTAAACTTCTCCATAATGCTAAGAATATATGCAGGATATTCTTTTACTTAAAGTTTTATAAAAATTTTTGCTTTTTAGTTTGGCTTAAGTTCATATAATTTCTTTTTATTAGAAGAAATTATTATTTTCCATTAATGTTGAAAGAAATTTTAATTCTTGAAAAAAGCTGATTTTTCTACCGATACTACCCGAGTAGAATGCATTTTCGAAAGCAGCTACGCAATTTCATCATCAGTACTCTTTGAACGGTAGTAGTGTATTTGGTTGTAAACATCACCTATTTAACTAGCACATAACAGAGAAAGGGATACGGCATGACTGTTTTCTTTCATTTTTACTTTGTAAGTTAGGACAAAGATTACTTTTCATATACACTCTGCTTTTTTCTATTAAAATTCTCTTCGGCAACCAGCAAAAAGAACGCTATTGAAGTAATTTATTCCCCAGTCTGCCATAATATTTAAATTGTAATTTATTTATAGTACATAACCTGCAATATTGGTATCAAGTTTAGATTAACGTCTTGTAATTGCTTTACCCTCCCCAATAATAAATTTATTATAAATATATTTTATTTATGTTTTATTTAAGAATCATCTTCTCTATATTTTTCTTAATAATTTTAACGTATTATTATTGATTTACATATTTTATGTTGTCCTTAGGCATTTCTTTTAAAGCGACTATTTGCAAAAATGGAATCATAACGAAATCAAGCAAAGTCAAAACCAATCCCTAAATTATAATTACTTTTAGATAAGTCACGTTCTAGCTATTTTTTAAAAATTTCTGCTAAGTTTATATCGTTAATAAACTTAAATTTTTCTGCTAATAAATTATGAGAAATATAAATAAGAATAAATTTGAAATAAATGATACAAGAAGTCATTATAATAATTCTTTGAAATCAGTATGGAAAACATACACATACCTACAAATATTCGTATAATATGTTTGCCATTATAAAGCTTTAGCAAACCCATTTTTATAACACATATTAAATATTATTTACATGCTTTTAAAACATTTATCATTTTTTATTACCCAAAATTTACAATATGCTATTAACGCGATTTTATAGGAACAGATTTTGGCATAGGGAAGGTAAGTCTCAAAGAAAAGGAGTCCCGAGCAGTTTTAGAACGTATACCTCTGCACACGTTTTTTATAACATAAGAAGACACTATGAAATGGCACAAGCTAATTAAGAATACCCTTCCGGTTAAGTGGGGAGAAGGTTACCCAAATGATTAGTAGGGTAACTTTTTTAATACTTCATTAGAACAGAGATAAAAACAAGTAAGAGCGCTATATTCGGATGTGCCGAATCTTATATACCCTTCACGTTGGTATTTTAATATACCCAACCGAGTTATTTTGCACTGCAAATAATATAATAAAAAACCTTGTGCAAGCTTAAAAGCCCATAGAAAACTTTACAAAATTTTAACGTTCGTGTGAATAATAGAAGTAGATGAAGAAGGTTTGATGTCGAGAATTTTAAAAATTTTCGACATTATTCATATCAGAAGGTTAATAAAAGTCGTTAATTTTTAGGGATGTTTTAGTCCCCCTGCTCGTCTCTAACTTTTTTTCCAAAATGTATGAATTATTTGATTATTACTTTGTATAGAATATTTGGAGTCGATAGCTGTTATAGTTTCCCAGATGAAGCCAACCAAAAATTTCAAAATTGTGAATTTGTATAGGAGCTACCCCATATTCACCGCCCACCCCAAAAATTTTTACTTCAAAGTGTAGACTTTATTGTCCAATTACTTTTTGCTGAACATTTGAAGTCGATTTCTGTTATAGTTTTCGAGATATAGCGTATCGAAAATTTCATAAAAATCGTCAGTTTGTATTGGAGCTACCCCTTCTTTTGCCTTACGAAAAAAAATTTTTCCCAAAGTGTAGGTCTTATCATCCAATCACTTTTCGTAGACCACTAGAAGTCGATAGCTGTTATAGTTTCCGAGATGTAGCGAATTGAAAATTTCTAAAAAATTGTTAATTTTTATAGGAGCTACCCATTTTTCACCCCCTACCCAAAAAATTTTTTCTTCAAAGCGTAGGTTTTGTTGTCCAATTACTTTTTGCAGAACATTTGAATTCCATATCTGTTACAGTTTCCGAGATATAGCGTATTGAAAATTTCATAAAAATTGTTAATTGTATGTATGGCAGCTACCCCTTCTTCTGCGCTCGCCCAAAAAGTTTTTTCTTTAAAGTGTAGGTCTTATTGTACAATTACTTTTTGTAGAAACTTTAAAGCCGATAGCTGTTATAGGTTCCGAGATATAACCCATAAAGTATTTCACCAAATTTGTACAATTGTAGGAAAAATACCACTTCCCCTGATCCTATCTGAAAAAAAAAAATTCCTGATACACGGATACTTTTAAAGTAGGGATCTAACCTACTTTAAAAGTATCCGTGCCAAGTTTTGTGGCAAGAGTTACTATATTTACTGCGATATATAGGGATATATGCCCGGATTTTCTCCTAAAAAAAGGGGTTATTTTGGGTTTTCGCTTATATATCGGTCAATAGCAAACCGATTTGGCTGATTTTAGATAGCGATTGTCTCCAGGATATTTCTAATAGTTTGACTCAATTAACTGGTCCATATCTTTTTATTTTATTCCGGAAACTTGATTTTAACAGACGGACATGGCTATATCAACTTCCCTATCTAAAAGGAT
Source organism: Melanophora roralis (assembly GCA_963583895.1). Classification (NCBI taxonomy): domain Eukaryota; kingdom Metazoa; phylum Arthropoda; class Insecta; order Diptera; family Rhinophoridae; genus Melanophora; species Melanophora roralis. The sequence goes on from OY757189.1 coordinate 80,590,610, forward strand.
CCAGAATATATATACTTTGTGGGGTCGAAAATGGATAATAAAGAAATTACAAACGGAATGAAAAACTTATATATGCGAAGCGTACAATTAAAGTTTTTATATTTTTTAAAATAACGTGTGAAAATTAACAAATAAATAATTCCTTACCACCACCGCCATCTTCTGTCCCACTGTCCTGTTTTTATATGCATAACACTGTTTAACACACATAATTAAGAAAAAGGAAACTCTTAAAAGAAAAAAATTAGTTAAACGTTTGGAAAACGCTATATAATTTGTTAATGAAAAAACAATACTAAACTGACAGGAGTTATGAAAAACTCATATAATTTATATTAAATGGAACGAAAAACATGCGTTAACATTTACAGATGAGACACCTTGATAAATGCGTGACTAATGGCAAATGGAAAATTTAGTAAACATTTTTTGTTCTTATTTCCGAAAATTTGTGTAACAATTAAAAAGAAAGTTTCTTTCCTCCCATACTAAACATCGTTAATGAACTTTTTTTCTACTAAAATATAAACTCCCTTTTAGTTGGTATCGAAAGAATATGAATTGATGATGTATGAAAACAAATTAAAACCACAAATTTGTATATAATTACTCTAGTATTAGTTTTCTATTAAAGAGAAAACATTAAAATCGAGACTTCACACACACACACACATATACAAACAAACCAGGCAGAATCACTACCACCAACCTATTTAAGTATGAACGTAAAAATCAGCACATATGTTGCCTCGAAAACCGCAGGAATATTATAAATTTTGTTTTTTTTTATAATGAATAAACAATATTTGTTTTAAATTTTTTTGGCTCTTGTTTCTGCGGTACCTATGTTACAAATGTAAATAAAATTATTTTGATCAGACCGCGAAACCATTGAATTTTGGCAAAGTTAAATATGTATTTACAAAAAAATTTTATAATCGTTTATTAAGAATTTTAAATTTGTTGCTAATTATTTTTAAATATTTGCCAAAAATATGCAACAGAAGTTTCTTTTTTTGAAAGGTTGGGAAATGGCTTGTAAAGTGAAAAAAAATATCCGGATGTGTCGCAAGTTGGGGAAAGTTGATTGCCTAGGACATTGCAAGGAAAATTGCATAAAGTGATTTTCCTAATATAACAATATACAGGGTGTCCGCCGGAAAGGTATACTACTTTGTTTTGCCGCCATTTTGGTGAAAATTAGTTTTGACAGTTCATATTTTGCAGTCATGTAGTAGAGACGTGGTAAATTTGTTTTTGAAAAATAGTCGGTAAACCAACGTGTTTTAACCGTTAAACATGACAACCCCGATTTTCATTAAGAAACCATAATGAGTGACGAGGCACATTTTCATTTGAGTGGATATGTGATTTAACAAAGTAGTCGGTTCTGAGCAATTGAAACCCCTTAAATTATTCATCAGTAACATTTGCATCAAAAGTGCCAACCTGGTATGCAATTTGGTCGGGAGGAATAATTGGACGGCGTAACGGTAACTGGCAATTAGGAGCGATATCGTGATATGATTAAAAACTATTTAACGCCACAACTGCATGCTTTAGGCTTGTTTAACATGCATTATCAACCAGACGGTGCCATATCGCATATAGCCAGGATTACAATGGAATTACTGCAAGACTTCTTTCCACACAAATTATTTCAAAAAATAGTGATGTAGAGTGGCCTCCACGGTCGCCTGAAAAGCAAAATAACCAGAAACAATGGAGCAATTCAAACAAAGTTTTCGTGATGGAATTTTAAATACCGTGTAAAATGTGTGAGAATGTAATGAATATGTGATCAAAAGGGTACGCATTTGTGAGACTGACAGAGGCGGACATTTATCTGATTTTTTATTTCATACACAATTGCCCATTTAAATAAAACATTTATCAATAGAAGTTCCATTCTATTGCATTTAACAGAAATTTATAAACAAACAAAATGGTATACCTTACCGGCGGACACCCTGTATTATACCAATAAAAATATTTTTACAATTTTTATTTTGCTAATGAGAATTTCTTAAATTTTTCTGCAGTAATTTTTTTTTTAGCCCGGTTCAAAAGTTGTTGTGAAATTAAAGATCAAAATTTAACTTTAGATATTTTTAAGCTTTTATTGAGTAAGATTAAAAAAGTTATTGTTTTTTATTTCTAAATTCACTGTTGTAAGCAATTTTTAGTTTAACCCCACTTTAAACCTAACAGGTTATATTCACCTAAAATCCTGAACCTGGGAAACATTTCACCCAACAGGTGAAAATGGTAAAGATTTACAATGAACCAGTTTTAAAGACTGCTGTCCTACTGCTTAATGTTACAAAAAAATTTACCCATTGTTGCTAAAAGTTTGCTGGAAATCATAGCATTTTTTTAAATTAAAACAAAAAAAAAATATTTTTTCTAAAATAGCATAAAATATTTGTTTCAAGCCGGATGCCACACCTACAATTGCCAACATTTGTATCCAGTGTTTTTGATCCTTTATTTATAATATGTTTGCTATCGAATGGCATTATAACTTTTCAAATGGGAATTGAAAATTTTTGGACTTTTGGCTGGTAATTTTTAGCCACTGTGCGGTGGTCTTTTATATATGAAAGTAGTACTTTTACAAAACTTTTACTATACTTAAACGATGAAATTTTTTATGAAATTACTTCCATGTAACTTAATGTTTCTAGACAAGGGGTGTTCTATCTACAAACAAAAATTTAATTACTTCCATGAAATTCTTGTTTGGAGACGGGATCCCACAAGAATATAGTTTTTAAAGATAAAAATTCAAAGTTTAAAAATTTTTACCATCACAATTAAAACAAGTAAGAGCTCTATGTTCGGCTGTGTCGGGTGTCATTGGCTTTTCGAAACCCAGAACATTTTTTATAAATTTTTCTTTTATATAAAATATTTCAAATTTTTTAATAGCGATCGGTGTAATATTTTTAACCTTTAATGGTGACTACGGGGCAGTTGTAGAGGTTTTTAACCTAATTTTTTCATATTTTTTACGGCAATTCGCTTGATTGGAGGACTGTCCTACATTTGATCTATCCACGGCCATCCTGAAAGCTGTAGCGGGGGATTTAATACAATTTCCCAAACTTTGTGTGGGATCCCCCACACGCGATGGAGATAGGGAGTAAGTATTTTCTAGAAATATTTTTGGAAGGAAAAGCTAATGGAGACCAGTGCTATGTTTTATTCCTCTCAGGGCGACTCCAAGGAAGTTGCAAGGGCTTTTACTCTAATTTTTTAAAATTTTGTATGGCAACCCTCTTAGGGGCTGGAGATAGGTCGTAAGTAAAATGTTTGAAAGGAAAAATTAATTGGGGTCAACTTACGTTTTAACTTTTTAGGAGCCCCCTTAAGGCTGTGGAAGCGATAAAAAAAATTAACTTTGTATGGTAATCCGGTTAGGGGTCGGAGATAGAATGTTAGTATGTTCCACAAGCATGTTTGTGGGGAAAAACTAATGGAAGTCGGTCTTTTATTGCACCTGCATAGGGGCAACTCCAGGGCAGTGGTAGGGGTTTTTATTTACACATTGTAGAGAAACAAACAGTACCTCTGTCTTGGTTTTTGGCTTTTATCTCGGTCAGTTATCGGGCCGTTTTACTTACGGGTCTCTGCGACATCGGGGATTAAAAAAGTTTATTTCGACCATAACACGGACAAACAGGTATCACTAAATTCTATCCATAAGGACCAGGAAAAAATTTATGTACATTATGAGGGCACAGATAAATGTTAAAGAAATTGCAAACAGAATAACAAATTTATATACCCCCTTATTACTAATATGAAGGGTATAACTAAAAGCCTTGCATTAGACAAAAGAAAATACTAAAGATTTTAGAAAGTTATACATGTTAATTTATGCTATTAAGATTTACAAATACTGAAAAAATGCAACATAAATGACTTCCATCCTCTGCTAACCCACTTAAAAATTTCGTGTTAAATTTGAGCCCCTTAACTTGCAGAAACTTCAATCCTACCTCGTTTACCTGCCATTAGCAAGCACCTAAAGCAAAAATATTTGTTATTTATTTTCAATAAAAGTAATTTAATAAAATATTTTAAAATAATATTATGTTTGGAAATTAGTTTTCAGGTGCTTAATGGAGTTAAGAAAACAAAACGAAACACGTACAAATTGAAATTGTTTGTTATTGACGGACTGACTGCTGCTGCTGCTGCCAAACTGCTATCGGCTGATTGACTTGTGGTGGGAGAAAGACTAATAGCAACAACACCAAAGCTAACAAACAACAAATATAACAACAATCCATCTGACATTTAAAACGTACAGAAAGAAACGTGGCCGAAACGTGTAGTGTGGCAATTTATCCACTTTGATACAAAATAATGAAAATAAATAATTCTTGCTGTAAATAATAGAAGGAAGAATTAGAAAAAGTTTGAAACTCTCTTCATACAAAACGTGAGCCTTAAATAAACAGTTTTCATTTAATTATGTCTAAATTTGGTTTTGAAGAACAAACATTCAAACAACTAAACTTTGGCGGAATAAATGAATGAATGAACAAACAGTTGCCTAACTGACTTGGCTGTTGGTTGAATAAGCCTAGTTAAGGGGAAAAAATTAAAAGAAAACCTGACAAATACATCATGTTTAAAAAACTCACAATGAATCAATGAACGCTGACAAATTGGCAACACGCGATACTACAACTCAAAAGAATTGCATTAAAAATGTATGGAGGGAAACAAAACACAAAGTCTCCGTCACGAACTAAAAAGTTAGACGAATTGGAAATTATAAAGAGTTCTTCTATTCTTACCATGTAGCCGTTTAATTTCCGTTAGCCGTTTTTTATTTGTTTTTAGTGGCTGAACAAGTGAGTGACGGATAGACGAGTATGTTGCCAGGGTAGTTAAGGTTAAAAAAGTGTTACCGTCAACCATTTGAAAACAAATTTACATCTTCGGTTAAAAAGACTGGAATACGCCAGTTTTTTTTAAACAAAATGTTAGGCTTTAGCCCATAATTTTTTTTCTTTTCGAGCACCAAGACCACGTAAAGGATAAACAAAAACTAATTCATTTAAAAGTTAAAAACTGAGCTTTTTGGGGCATACTATTATGTAATCTATAATTAAAACATAATTAAAAATTTATTATGTTATCAACTGAATAATCGAAATTTTTAAGTTGCTTTTGATTTTCAAAATATTTTTTTTTTATAGAAAAGCGGGGAAAATTCACTATGTGCTTAAGTACAACCTGAAAACGATCTGTCCAAGTTTTTTAAAACTTGCTCACTGGCAACACTGCTTTTTGTATTATTGAACAAGGGGTTGTTTAAATGCAACATTTTACTTGGTTTGGTTTTTTATTCATCATTTGAATAGTGTAACAGTCAGTTGAACAAATATTATTTTTATGTTTCACATTTATTTGAATAACTTAATTTGAAGTGTGTCTATACGGCAATCAAACGTCTCTTTTGTGCTCTTATTTCTGCAGGTCCTTTGGTTAAAGTTTTTTTTTCATTTTTTGTAGAAAATGGAAAAAAACTACAACTCTTTTAAAGGGAATCTAATAAAGCGAATGTTAATGCCCTATGGATTTGTTTTACAAAATGTTGTTTTATGTTTGAGTAAACTAAGTTGGTAGTTTTGTTGCCTAGACTACAAATTAAAGTGCCAAATTTAAGAGTGGCAGACGCAGTGAAATATGAAAGTCATTTAGAAAAGGTTATACGGCATAAAAAAAGAATTTTTTATTATAAAAACAAAAAAAAATAAAAGAAAGAGAAAAAATTCGTTAGTTGCAATCAGAAGGCGATCAAAAATCGAACTTTTTTAAAAATATTTCAAATGTAATATCTTGTAGTTATAGGATTAAATTTTGTGCCAAACGTAATGTATTTACTAGACACTGGTAAATCTACTAAGATAATAGTCAAAGGTCGATTTTCATATGTGAAGAGTAGGATAAATGAGCGTCATGAGTCGATAATTTTGATGGTTGACATTCGGCGCCAGTTATCGAGAATTTTCAAAAAAAAAATGGTACAATTATTTCATGCGTGGATAAGGCACACCAAACAGTTACCCTGGGGCAATTCAATGGGCTTCGATATAGGGTTGCGGGTTCTTGGAAACCAGTAAGGACAGTTTTTCGTGTTCACGTGGCCGTATAAGTGAAAGTGTGCCTCGTCGCTCCAAAAAATGGGATTTACAGTGCGAAAACCCTTCAACATTGTTTCACAAACACTTTTACGTAAATCAGTCACTTTCCTTTAGTTCTTGAACGAATAAAATTTTAGAAGGATAGAAAATTAAGATCATTTTTTAAATTTCTCTTGGAAGTCCCAGTGAGGCTGCTCTTTTCCGAATTAAAAGTCGCTGATTTTTACGTAAACTGCTGTCAACCAGTTCAATGTTTTCGGGAATCCTAAAAGATTCGCTGGGCCCTGGACGTGGGGCATTCATAGCAGAAGCAGTTGCGCGGAGGTTTTGCCCCCAGAAATGAATTAAATTGTTACTCGGTCCATCTCGTATTCGCCAAAAACCGATCTTTAAACAAAACTCTCGACAAGCAATTACGCGATGCTTACTCGACCACTGTGACATCGTGACTGACAAATCTGCACAATTGATAATTCTAACGGCGCCACCTTTCCTCCGTACTGTGTATTACTTTTAGAAATAATCGTTTTTATTATATAAATTTGCCACCAGACACCCTGTAGTTTGACAATCCTAATGTAATTTTTATTCAATTCTTTATATTTCACAGTGTAGGTATAAATAAGGAAAGAAGCACAAAAGCTCTAAGTTCTTGGAAATCCATTCTTACGTAGTTTGGCCAATGACCTATTGATATTAAAAGCCAACCGAGTAAATATCTTAATAGCCCTTGAGAAGATGCCAGTTCGACACTACATTTTATATTAGTGCCGTCGGTATAGATTCTTTTAACTTTTCTCTTAACGAAATTACCTCTTACTTTTGGATGAAATTAGAACTTCAAACGCTGTATAAAATTTTGCATGGGATGAACATAGTCCGAAGATTGATCTAGGATCAAGAGTTCTAACATCCCAATGACCTGAGTTTCACTCCGCTATAAGAAGATTAGGTCATTTTATATATTTATATCAATTGAAGGTACTTGGCAGCACTGCATTTAGAATTCCTGAATAGTATGTGATTCCAATGCATGCCGGTCTTTGGATTCTGCGTATCTGGTCCACTAAATATTTCCTTTCTGTCCATCATACCAAAGATTTGTATATAAAAATCAAAAGTTTATACCCAGTTTTCGTAAAAAATCTAACGACGTTCTTAGGTATTAGTTTCAATTAAAATTTTGTGTTAAAGTCAATATAGTGTTTGTTTAGCGTGTTTTTTCGTTCGGTGTACTTATGATAAATATAAATCATCTTTGTTTGGATTTTTAATGATTATACTTTATTTTTGTCTCAGTGGCTTTAGGACTTCAACCAGTATCAAACTATTCAACTTAAAGTATTTGTTACTTAAACTATATCCTTTTTGGCTATACAATCAGCCACAAAGGGGTGTAAAGGAATATTTTAATAATATTATTTATAATAATTTATTGGTTTTAAATAAATATTAGAACACATATATGTATATTTATTTATGTTTATGTATTTACTCCATCAAAATAATAACATTAGCGCTTTCTTAATAGAAACCAGAATATTTTCTTGGGAACAAGTAATAATAAGCAACTAATGAGGCCACATGTCAACAACTAATCTGAAATCAAACATAATGAAACGAACACCCAACGACATCATCAGCAAATAATGTTTTTTCTTGTCCTGCTTTTACTGGGATACAATATTCCAATCTGTCAATTGTTGAAAATGATTGAAAACAAACAAAAATTCTAAGGCATAGAGTCTTGTAAAGTAGTAAGTAAATACGCAAGAGTATTTAAAATCCCTTTTGCATTTAATTTTATTTTTCTTTTCATCATTATTTTAATTATGAAAAGAGTTTTGTTGTCGAATTATGTATGACATTTGACTGGCCTGTGTTTGTTTTTGTTATGAATAGTTGTAAGTCAAGCTTAAATATTTATTTTGACAATTTTGAAAATAATGAGTAAAAATATCTTGTTATATTTACCCTAAAGGGTGTCTTCTTTATAAAAGAGGCAAAGTTGAAACTGAATTATAAAAATATGAAAAAATTCAAGGAATGGCCTTTATGGGCAGACAATTTTTTCGAATTTATTTGTTCGCACATGCTATCCAGCAGTTTGGAAGTACTTTCCAGTATATTGTAAAATACCAAAATCTAAAATTGATAAGAAAATTGGGTCATATCAATATGACAGCGACAAAATATACACACAATGCCAAGTCCTGAAAAGGATGCAAGAATGATACACTGTTATCCATTTGTTGATTCTAAAATCGCTTTGTATGTGCTTAGTACCCTTACATAAGTAATATTACCCTGCAGGATGACCTTAACTGATACATAATATCTCCGGGATTTTTAGTACCAAATGAGGTTTTATACAAGGAGACAGCTTAAAGTGTTATATGTATTTATAGCATTCTCTTGGAAAAAGTTATATTAGATGCAAATTTTAATAACCGACGATATCTACATTATGGGCTGAATATTTAGAGCGGTAGTTGCCACCTTTGAAAAAGTTGAGTAGATTCTGGCGGTAATAATAGAAACTAAAGATTAAAAATATTCAACGATTTTTTCTATGTATCTCTTTGTCGCCATAAAGAAAATAAACAATATCAGATTTGACATAAAATTGACAATATTGGCTTACAGATGCAACGTTGAGATAAGTAGGCGGCTTAAAAGCAAATTCACTTCCCGATCGAAAGACAAAAATCACTTTCTACAAGGCAATGATATTACTCCTACTTTCAAATAGCTCAAGAGCACGAGTAAATCCGAAAGCAGACGATGCAGTGCCGGGAGTATTTGAAAGAAAAATTCTTCGGAAAATATATGGAGTAATGTGCGCCGAATGAATCTCGAGCTGCACAAGCTTTTTGCAGTCCTTAATGTAGTTTAGGGTATTACAGTTCAACGTTTACGATAACTACGTCATTCAATTGGAATGAATGAAAATGCTTTGGTAAGGGAACTGATTTCATTGTGGACCTAGATGTGTATCACGCAGAAGGAAAGGTCAAAACTCCAATAGAAGGATCAAGCAAAAGAAGAAAAAGTGTAGAATGCGGAAGTGCTGGGAAATCGATTCTACATTTGGCCAAAGGAATAACCGTTTTGTTATGGCCACATTTGAAAGTAATTAGGACTTCAAAACCGTATTTTTTGTGTTCGGTTTGCTTGTGTTCAGTTTAATTTCGGATTTGGTTTGGTTTTAAAATGTAGGTTGAGTCGGCCTCTACTGAAAATATATAGTAAAAATATTCACTGTCCCCATAAAACCTTCCAGCGTCTTCAAAATGCGTTAACCGTCGTCAATATACTACTCCGTTAGCTGTAGACTTTTTTCCGTGCGGCCTCGTAGCGAACGTGGGTGTCAATAAGCTGGTTATTTTAGATGGCCTTAAATACCCTGATTGGAATGGTCCTCATTCCTTGTGCTTACTTTAAGGTAACATGTAGCCACTTGCTTCTTTATGTCGGGTCTTCAACCTGCATAATGAAGGCTTTACAGCTACTTTGGTATTGTGCTTGCTTTCAATTTATTAGACACAGGATTTACAGGTTTTTATTAAATTGCCGGCACTTTCCGTGTTAGCTCTCATCCAACTTCTGTTTGGTATAAGCATTTGAGTCCATTCGACCGACACAGCCCAGCTTGCACAATCGCAGTATTTTGGTGGGTATGAAACGTTCATTTCGGCATAGAGTTCATACTGCTTAAGAATTGTTTAACGATTGTACTTCCCGCTAACGTAGGCTAAGCGACAAGTTGCAATGCTTTGTAGGCTTTTACAAGTATCTTTTTTTCAGCCCTTTTTAAGAATCATTGATAGAAAAAGGGTGTTTTACAATGTTTTTTTAGCTCTTAGAAACAGGGCCCTTATTAAGAACTATCTGCTTAGCATAAACCATTATGTATGTATGTGCCGGCATGATTTTTCCCCTATTTTAAGCTGTGCCGTGGTGTATAAGCTCTTCCACCCCCTAGACTTTGCTATTGGCGCACTTCGAAATGTCACGCTTTCCATCGCCGTAATGTTTACCTGGCAGTTTCACTAACAAAGCTTATGTCTTATCTTCGTTCATCATTAGAATCATAATTTCCTATTTCTTCTGAATTCTGAAAAACACCAGTAACTTGCCGTTCTTTACTTTCGAAGACATCAAGACACGTGCATATACAAGAAGGATGTGGCGGTCTTACAAACCTCCAATTTTTTCCATATTTTCTTTATCAATACTTATGTTTAAGACCTCCTGAACTGGTTAACGGTTTGATGAGGTAATTCTTGTTTTTAATTGCTGAGGATCTAGTCTCATTCAGAGTCACTCGACAAAAGCGTGCAAGTCTAGCTTGGGATTTAATATGCAAATATAGTTTTAAACCATATTGTCGTTTCGGGGTGACTTTGCAGTCGATAAGAAGTTTCGATTTTCTTTTCGTGGATATGCGGTCTATATACATTTATTATCAAGAAAACATGTACATTTGATTAAACAACGTTGGGCCTTAAGTTTCCTTTAATCAAAGTGGTGCTCCCAATTCATTTTTCCGATCAAGGATTACTTCCAGGAATTAAACAAAAATGAAACAAGACCGTTATTAAATGCTTTTTTATGACCACATACTTTTCGGAAGTAAGTTCTATTAAATTTATTTATTTTATTAAAACCTTTTATAGATATTTTTTAAGATTTCTTTTTTAATATTCGCAAGTGTTTTTTATTTTTTACTAAAAAAATAAATAAAATAAAAAATACCATGAACGTGACCAAACTCCAACTACAGCTAAAATTTTATTACTAAAGTATCCAAATTTCTGCACGAGTAATAATCAAAGTAATAGTCGAAATGTCAAAAAAGTATAAATTATTTTCATTAAATATGGCATATTGATTTGTATCGCACATAAGTAAATAAACAAAGTACGCACTCTTACATATCAAAGTGTTAAAGTACCATTAAGTATTGTGGAGAACATGTACGAAAATAATCCAAACATAAATTGAAAAAAATGGGAAATTATTTTAATGTTTGAAATCAACCCTTAAGTAAATCAATTTTGCCAAAAAAAAGGGTCTCTTAAACGAACTCTACATAAAAGTCCCCCATCCAATGGCAACACCACCTTCTCGCCACTCAACCTCTTGAGGTTTACTAAATATATATCTTTATGTCCAAATACATATCTAGATGTGTACATATGGGTAATGATTTTCTATGACTAAAACTTTTACTGCTATTCAATATATCAACTTATTTACTGCTTCGTTTTTTTTTTGGGTGGTAGTTTTAAAAATTTATGCTTTTTGAATAATTTTATTAGTTTGGGAATTCTTAGACGATGTAATTTTTTCTACAGAAAATGACTGACGACTAACTGAACTAACTGTTCAGCTACTTTAGCTTAAGTATTTACCAGCAATTCAGTAGAGAGATAACAAATTCCTTATGAATTAGGAAAACCACTACTCAGCTGGAAATTTGGGTGGATGTATAGGGTGGTGGTGGTGCATTTATTCACCATATCTACATCTTATTATCTCTGGGCTGGCTTGAAGCTATCAATTCACTTAACAATGAGAAAATGTTAACATGAATAAATGTCAGTCAGCTTTGTGCTCTTTATATTTAGAAACATAAGAACAAATGTGATATTTTTATTTGACATTCATTGTAAGGCTAAGAAATGGCATAACAAACAGCAGGGGCAGATTTAAAACAAATACTCCCCAAGATATTAGCAAAAGTATAAAAATGTTCATTGTTCACTACAGCGATTTAAATGTTAGAACAATAAAAAGATTTACAATATTGATTTTAATGTATGTACATTGATTTTTAAATTGTGCCGCCCAAGGACTCAGCAGAAAAGCTCATATTTGCCAAATGGCGTTACAAACAAAGAAATGTTTTATATTTTTTAGCGTTAGTTGTCTTTAGAGAAGAGGAAAATCTTAAACTTAGTTTTTGTAAAAAGATAAAATACGCTTAACTTGAAAAAGTGGTTACTGAAGACGGATTAATTAATGGTTGAAACAGTTTAAGATTTTAAAATAATCTTCTGTTTAATGAACTTTAAGGCTTTTTGCGTTTAAAATTTTATTACAAAAAAATTATTTCCCTGAACATGGGCAATATCTTAGAAGACATACATATATTGCACCCTAAGTTTTACAAAAAAATAAAAAATTTGCCCAGAGATTAGGGATTGTAACTATAAACCCTCTTGTTGAGGAAGCCTCATAAAAAAAATCCATGGAAGTTAGATCGGGTAACCTTGATGGTCATGGGATATCCCCAATGCATTTGATCAGCTTTTTAGGGAAAATTTTTTTAAAGAAAATTTATCAAAGCTCTGGCTGTGTGTGCAATCACCCCATGAAAACCACGTGAGTAAGGAGTACGAGGGATGAGCTCGTAGTCTTGGCAAAAATAATTCCTTAATTATGCGTCAATAATTTCTACCGCTCGAGAATATTCAAAAAAAATTTGTTATATTATCTCAGGCATAGATAAGGCAGACCAAACAGTAACCCCGGGGCAATGAAATGGTTTTTGATGTTTTAATCAAGGGTAGCGGGTTTTTGGATACCAGTAACAGCAGCTTTGCTTGTTTATGTGGCCGATTAAGTGAAAATGAGCCTCGTCGCTACAAAAATTAGGATTTTTAGTGCGAAAATGCTACATCAACGTTTCACAAAAATGTTTTCGTAAATCAGAGTCACTTTCTTTCTGTTCTTGAACAATTTGAATTTTAAAAAGAACAGAAAATTTAGATCGTTTTTTCAAATTTCATAAATAATTGCTCTTAGAAGTCCCAATGAGGCTGCTCTTTTTTGTATTGAAAGCAGCGGACTTTCACGTAAACTGCTTTCAACCAGTTAAAGGTTTTTGGGAGTTCTTGAAGATCAACTAGGCCCTGGCCGTGGGGCATTCATAGCCGAAGCAGTTGCGCAGAATCTCTGCACCCACGAACGAATAAAATTTACACTCAGTATATGACGTATTCACCAAATACCGAACTTTGAACAAAATTGTCGACGTGCAATTAAGTAAGCATTATTACTGGTAAAAAAAGTATTCTAATCAAACGTGCGATGCTCACTGGATCAATAAGACATCATAATTGAAAAATCCGAACAATCCCTGCGCAATGTTTATTTTGTTTAAAAATATAAATTTTGCAGCAGACACCCGTAGTTAGTGGCATAAACTAAGGTAGGCAAAATTTTGTGATGTTAGAGTAAATAAAAATCAAGTCAGTTATACCCCCAACTGTAAAGAAACTGATCATCATCAAAACTAACAGGCTTTTTGCCAGTGCCAAAAAACCTACCAGTGCCAAATTTTATTTATATATTTTGAAGATTGCGTCCTTCAGCGTTATTAATCAAAATGCATGGACACCCACCGGATGAACGTACGGACATGCTTTAATCGACTCAGAAAGATATTTTAAGTGGACCGATATACTTTCCAGTGGTTCACTGAGAATTTTTTTTACATTACAAACATCTGCAGAAACGCACCCACAAAAACCAAAAACTGTTACATAAAACAGTGCTGCCATTATCAATATAAAGTTGTCCGCCTCTAATAAAACTATTTGAAGCTTATTTTTTTTTATTAACTTTTAAATGGTTTAAAACATTTCTGTGTGGACAATTTAGAAAATATTGTGAGAAAAAATTTTTTTAATCAACACAATAAATTTCTTGACCGGGTCTTATGACAAAATTGGATTTAGTTACTTTTTTGGGGTGACGTAGTTTTTTGTCAGAAGAGACAAAAGGTGGTGCATAAATAATGCTACCAATAAGCTTGCCAGATAATTTTCCAGGATAATTGTTTTGTGTTCCATAATATCGGTTAGTTTTAATGCCTTTGTAATGTTGAGTAGGACGTTTAATATTTTCCAAATCAAAAAGTTTAAACTTCCTTTTGTTGAGACCTGCTTGTAGGATAAGGACCCCTGCAGTTTGCTGATGTCCCTTTTCCAAAATAGCCGGAGCCGGCGCAGCTAAGACAGATGTAGATGAGCCCGAAACAGGTGAAATAGCCAGGGTCGAATAATTTGCAGGTCGAGCAGAAGTTCCAATTATACCTTTAGCGCTTTTAGCATCATTATTTGGTTTTTTAGCTTCATTAGTTGCATTTTGGGCCTTCACCTTATTCAAAGGCACCCAAGTTATAAGTAAAAATATTAAAAATTTAAACAATTTCATAACAACGCGTTTCAAATACTTATATTTTTCTAAGTTAAATTTTGTTAAATTTCTGGCTATTTAAAGAAAATTTTTGTTTACTTACTTTTACCTTTTCTAATTTTAGCCAAAGAAAATAAATAAAGGTTTGTCACCATAAAAAACATTTCCGCACAAATAAGTTAAAAATAGATACTTTAATTCGCCTTGCATTGTTTAATTATTTTTTTTTTTAAAGTTTAGCCCAAAAATGTTAGTTTTTTTAAGTTGTGTCCCCTTCAAAGTCAATAAAGATATTTTTAAAACATTTTGGGGAAATTTTGAAATGTTTTCACAAATGTGGTGTGGGTTTATTAGCCAAAAAATGTTACATAAAACAGTGCTGCCATTATCAATATAAAGTTGTCCGCCTCTAATAAAACTATTTGAAGCTTATTTTTTTTTATTAACTTTTAAATGGTTTAAAACATTTCTGTGTGGACAATTTAGAAAATATTGTGAGAAAAAATTTTTTTAATCAACACAATAAATTTCTTGACCGGGTCTTATGACAAAATTGGATTTAGTTACTTTTTTGGGGTGACGTAGTTTTTTGTCAGAAGAGACAAAAGGTGGTGCATAAATAATGCTACCAATAAGCTTGCCAGATAATTTTCCAGGATAATTGTTTTGTGTTCCATAATATCGGTTAGTTTTAATGCCTTTGTAATGTTGAGTAGGACGTTTAATATTTTCCAAATCAAAAAGTTTAAACTTCCTTTTGTTGAGACCTGCTTGTAGGATAAGGACCCCTGCAGTTTGCTGATGTCCCTTTTCCAAAATAGCCGGAGCCGGCGCAGCTAAGACAGATGTAGATGAGCCCGAAACAGGTGAAATAGCCAGGGTCGAATAATTTGCAGGTCGAGCAGAAGTTCCAATTATACCTTTAGCGCTTTTAGCATCATTATTTGGTTTTTTAGCTTCATTAGTTGCATTTTGGGCCTTCACCTTATTCAAAGGCACCCAAGTTATAAGTAAAAATATTAAAAATTTAAACAATTTCATAACAACGCGTTTCAAATACTTATATTTTTCTAAGTTAAATTTTGTTAAATTTCTGGCTATTTAAAGAAAATTTTTGTTTACTTACTTTTACCTTTTCTAATTTTAGCCAAAGAAAATAAATAAAGGTTTGTCACCATAAAAAACATTTCCGCACAAATAAGTTAAAAATAGATACTTTAATTCGCCTTGCATTGTTTAGTTATTTTTTTTTTTTTAAAGTTTAGCCCAAAAATGTTAGTTTTTTTAAGTTGTGTCCCCTTCAAAGTCAATAAAGATATTTTTAAAACATTTTGGGGAAATTTTGAAATGTTTTCACAAATGTGGTGTGGGTTTATTAGCCAAAAAATGTTACAGAAATCAGTGCTGCCATTGTCAATATAAAGTTCTCCGCCTCTAATAAAACTATTTGAAGCTTATTTTTTTTATTAACTTTTAAATGGTTTAAAATATTATTGAGTGGACAATTTCGACAATATTGTAAGAACTTTTTCTTAATTAAACACAAAAAATAATTTCACCAGGTTTTAAAACATATCTGGGCTTAAATACTTTTTTGGGGTTACTTCGTTTATGGTCAGAAGAGACAAAAGATGGTCCATATATAATGTTACCAATTAGCTTGCCAGATAATTTTTCGGGATTATTGTAATGTTTTCCATAATATCGGTTAGTTTTAATGCCTTTGTTATGTTGAAGCTGACGTTTAATATTTTCCAAATTTAAAAGTTTAAACTTCTTTTTGTTGAGACCTGCTTGTAGGACAAGGACTGCTGCGGTTTGCTGATTTCCCTTTCTCAAAATAGCCGGTGCAGCTAAAACAGATGCAGAGGGGACCGAAATAGTTGAAATAACCAGGTTTGAATAAGTTGCAGGTCGAGCAAAAGTTTCAGTTATACCTTTAGTGCTTTTAGCAGCATCATTTTGTCCTTTATTTTGGGCTTTAACCCTGGTCATAGACGCCCAAGTAATAAGTAAAAATATTATCAATTTTAACAATTGCATAACAACACGTGTGAATTGCTTAAATATTTCTAAATTTAATTTTATTAAATATCTGGCTATTTAAAAGAAATTTTTGTTTACTTACTTATGTGTTGTTTTTATAAGCCAAGTATTGATCGTCTGGGTACGAAAACAGCGCATTAAACCTTTTCTAATGTTAGCCAAAGGAAATAAATAAAGGTTTGTCACCATAAAAAACATAAAGCTCGTGTTCATTGATGACATTATATTCTGTCACATAAATACAAATAAAAATTTAAATTTCCGGACAAATAAGTTAAAATTTAATACTTTAATTCGTCTGTCTTTGCTTAATGATTTGTTTCAAAGAAAGTTTAGCGCAAAAACCATATTTTAAAATTTTAATTTTCTTACGTTGTGAACTCCTCTTCAAAGTCAATAATGATATTTTTAAAACATATCGGGAAAGTTTTGAAATGTTCTCACATAGCATTTTATTTTAAATTATAAGTTTTAATTGCGTTTTCTTTTTTTAATATTAATAATTAAAAATAGAATGCTTTGTGAGAACATTTCAAAACTTCCCCAATAGGGTTTAAAAAAATATCTTTATTGACTTTGAAGAGGACTACACAAAGTAAAAAAACTAACATTTTTGGGCTAAACTTTTTTTAATAAAATAATTAAACAATGCAAGGCGAATTAAAGTATCTATTTTTAACTTATTTGTGCGGAAATGTTTTTTATGGTGACAAACTTTTATTTATTTCCTTTGGCTAAAATTAGAAAAAGTAAAAGTAAGTAAACAAAAATTTACTTTAAATAGCCCGATATTTAACAAAATTTAACTTAGAAATACATAAGTTTTTTAAACGTGTTGTTATGAAATTGTTAAAATTTTTAATATTTTTGCTTATTACTTGGGTGCCTTTGAATAAGGCGAAGGCCCAAAATGCAACGAATGAAGCTAAAAAACCAAATAATGATGCTAAGAGCGCTAAAGGTATAATTGGAACTTTTGCTCGACCTGCAACTTATTCAGCCCTGGCTATTTTACCTATTTCGGTCCCATCTACATCTGTTTTAGCTGCACCGGCTCCGGAAAAGGGACATCAGAAAACTGCAGGGGTCCTTGTCCTACAAGCAGGTCTCAACAAAAGGAAGTTTAAACTTTTTGATTTGGAAAATATTAAACATCCTACTCAACATTACAAAGGCATTAAAACTAACCGATATTATGGAACACCAAACAATTATCCCGGAAAATTATCTGGCAAGCTTATTGGTAACATTATTTATGCACCACCTTTTGTCTCTTCTGATATATATTGTGTTGATTAAAAAAATTTTTTTTCAAAATATTTTCTAAATTGTCCACACTGTAATATTTTAAACCATTTAAAAGTTAATAAAAAAAATAAACTTCAAATAGTTTTTTTAGAGGCGGAAAACTTTATATTGACAATGGCAGCACTGTTTTATGTAATAGTCGATTAAAGCATGACCCTACGTTCGTTCGGTAGGTGTCCATGTATTTTTTTTAATTACGCTAAAGGTCGCAATTTTAAAAATATATTAAAAAAAGTTGGCACAGGTAAAATTTTTTGAAATGACAAGAAGCTGTTGCTTTTGATAATAATTGGTAAATTTTTGGGCACAGCCCCCATACTAATGTCCATCTGGAATGTCGTTCGATTATTACTCTATTGTTACAAAATTTTGCATATGCCACTTGCTAGTATAGTTAATTTTAAATAATAATTTCTCTTCGCGAAATTTGGCAAATTTATTTATTTTCATGCCATCAACTACTCCTATCGGTTCCTTGGTTAATTTTTTAGAAAAAAATTTATTTAGATGTCTTCTTTGAATATGCATTTTGGAGTAAAACTCTCTGGTGAATTGCTCCATCTATATAAAATTTTGTGTCCACATATCGTTAACAATCTAAAATTTACCATGAATATTTTAACAAATTGGAAAAATTTTTTTTAATCGAAATGAGCAAACCAAATTGTCGTTCCTTTTTGAGCGTACCTCCTCCACTCACAAAAGTCGCCTTAACCTGCGTACACTTTGTGCGTACTTTACGTAAAATAAATTTTTACGTAGGGGAAAATATGGTCGTGCTTGACCGACTTCTTTACTCCTTAACTTGTTTGGCTAAAACGATTTAACAGCCAACAAAATCGCAGCATTAGGAAATAGGATAAACTTCAACCTCCAAGCAAAGCTCGCGGCTCGATGGGACTTATGGAACCTGTCTATATAAGTTATGCACGTTTTAAACTATTGATGCCATGTTATACTAAAGTTTATTATTATGGATTCCTTTTAATGACATCAGAATTTAGGCCCAAACGACCCTACTTAAAACCACCCTCTAAAAATATTTGTTGGTTTGTTATTGACCTTAAAGCCTGTAAGCCTCCATCTGCTCGTATCAGTTAAGAATTTACTATTGGCCTTTCCACGTATATAAGCCACTCTCCTAAAGGGCACTTCAACCTACATACAGTTGTTAAAAATTACAACACTGACGTTTACAAAAAAACGAACTGTGATGCAGAGGTTGACCGACTATAGCGTTCGTACCTGTTTGTCACCAAAACCCTAAAGACGCTACAAAAAGAAGTATTAGAATTTTTAAAAAACAAAATATAATAGAATTGACTTTCAAAGGGCAAAGCATTCAGTTTAGTTTAACATATAATTCACACCTCACAACCATCGCAAGATCAACATCTTTTTAAAGTTTTTTTTTATTCTTAAGTCTTCCTTCAACAAGTAGAGAACCCAGACCCTTTTATTCGCATATCAAAACAATTATATAAAGAAGGGTTGTGTGTATGTAAGTATATTTTGATTTTTTTTTTGAAATTTTTACAGGGAAATACCTCAAGCCTGGAAGAAACAATAGGCTGCTTTTTTTTGGAAATTATTGCTGCCACTCCCACAATACGCCCATTTGTGTGGGAAGGTTAGGTTATGAATTGCCTAACAAAATTACTGATCAAACGTGTAGACCTAAATATATGAAATTAAGAACACGTGTTGAGCTTTACGTGTTTGTTTAAATACACAAATTGGGCCCGTAAAGGGATAAAAAGGGGACAAAAAGGAAAAAATCTGTAATCTATTATCTCTTGATGTATATAAGATTGAAAAAAATTTAAAAAGTTTTGCGTTTTCCTTAAGAAATGAACAGACAGGTATCTGGTCCGAAAGGGCGAAAAAAGGCGTTAAAATTATATTTTAGTACTTTTTGTTACTTTTAAAAAGACAGAAAAATTACTCAAATTGCGTTCGATAGGTCTTAAAAAAATATGAATACGTTTTTCGTACTCCTTTCAAATTTGGACCCAAAGGGGGAACAAGGGTTAAAAATATATTTTGATTTTTTAGGCGTTTTTTGTAACTTTTAAACCAATAAAAATATGAACATAATTCAAATTGGGTGCGATAGGCCTAAAAAGTATGAGAACGTTTTTGAGTCCTTTTTTAATTATTGGTCGCTAAGGGAAAAAAGGGTTAAAATTATGTTTTAGTACTTTTTGTAACTTTAAAACCAATTAAGGTAAAAACATAATTTAAATTGCATTCGTCAGGTTACCAAAATATGTTGATATGTTTTTGGTACATTTTTGGCGCTAAGTGGTACTAAAGGGCTTGAATTATATTAAGGTACTTTTAAGAAGTTTGTAAAAGAATTTTTGCTAACTAAAGCTTTCTGAATATCTCCAAAATTATAAGCCTGGTAAATTCCCAATTTTTAAAAGTTAATTAAATAGTAGGGCTGACTTATAATTTGTTGCAACTTATATGGGGCAACCAGTAAATTAAAAAATATAAAGAAATGCTTTTGTTTACATATTTTTGTAATTTTACTATGATTGGTATGGTGAAGCACACCGGGGCTTAGCTAGTTAGGTTTTAAAATTAGGGATAAATTTCTTAATCAAAACAAATACTTGGTATTGCAGGAATTCAAATTAAGAAATTTTTACCAAAAATATATTATTTATGCAAAAAAAGAATAAAAATTAAAAAAAATTAAGTATCTTTTTTTGACAGCATCATAAATATTTTTTTAACTAATTTTCGCTAAATAATTTTTTCTGATTTTATTTTTTTTTGCAGGAAAAATTATATTTTTATATTTGTTTTTTATATATTTTTAATACAAATTTTTGCTGGCAGAAACAATTGTTTCATACATCTGTTTTTGCAGAAAATTTATAAATAACTTATGTATTAAGTCCCTGTGTGGTATAATTGGAAATTTTTAGCTAAAATTTTCGCTCAGTGTAAACTTTATTTTAAATCATGTTTTTTTTTAGTTTAGTGTTCGTTACTGTTGCAATACAAATAAAAAAATTCAAAAACATTTTTATAAATAATATGATGTGCAATTAAGTGAATCAAATTTAAGTGAATTATTGTTAAGAATTGTTAAACAAATACGGAAGGTGGAAAAGCTTCCTTTTCCTATAAAAAAAAGTTAACATCCTGAATAGACACGTACTTAAATAGTTTTCTTTGTTTTTAGTTTTTTAGTTAAAGAAATAAATTATTAAATTTTTTGAATAACCTTTTGTTACTTCCGGCTAAGCTTAGAGATAAAATTTACTATAAAAACAAGACATTAAAAAAATTAATTTTAGAAATTGATAAACTCTTTAAATAATTTATTATGAAACAGTTAAAGGTTCTAATATTTTTTCTACTTACTTGGCTTTCTTTGATTGCAGGGAAGGCCCAAAATGTAAGTGATGAAACTACCGGAAAAGTCAGTGGTATAAAAAGTCCTGAAAGTATTCCTTTTGTAACTAATCCACCCTTGACTACCTCATCGGTTTTCGTTGCACCTACAGGTGTTTCCTCTGGACTTGCTGCTACTAGAGAGAGAGATAACCAGGGAACCATTGAAGGGTTTATGCTACAAACGGGTGCAAAGAAGAGAATACTTAAACATTTTAATTTAAAAAATATTAAACGTCAGCTGCTTCAAAACAATGGAGTTAAGTCCTTAAGATATTACGGAACACCCTATCATTATCCCAAAAAATCATCCAGGAATCTTTTTGGATATTTAAGACTTCCACCATCTTTCATTTCTTACGGCAAAAAGCGCAAGAATTTCGAAAAAGCAATAAAACCCAAATATGTTGTAAAACCAGGAGGCAACAGTTTGGGTGATGTTATTCCATGTGTTTAGTTGAAATGTAAACTTTTCATTTAAAATATTTTCTTTATTGTTAAGAAATATTAATTTCAAATAAAACAAATTTTATGATACTTTTAGTATATATACATATTTAAATAGTCGCAAAAGATGCTTTTTTAGAGGCAGAAATTTTTGCGATTTCGTTGACAGCACTGTTTTCTGTAATAGTTTTGGGTTGTTATACCCACCCCACATACGTGGTATGGGCTTACATGACTGAATCAAACCTATCTTAAATATCCTATTCTGAAGGGTAACGTATTTCAGAAACACCGTTCTGTATTGAATAAAACAATAAGTAGAAAATTTTAAACCTTAACAAATACTTCTTTCTAAAGAGTTTTAAACAGGTATTGCAATATATGGCCAAATATTGTCATGACATATATATGATATTTTACATTTTGCCCTAAGTTCTAGATTTTTTTTGGCTATGCACCTGACACATGCATGTAATATAAGTTCTCTCTCATCGTATGGTCAAATTTCAGTAGCTTATATTGAAGTCGACCCTTTTAGGCCTACCAAATAACGATCATTACCTTGGCGCCATGGGTATGTGATATTGGTCCTGACTTAGCTGGTTTGCCAAACTCCACAAATGATCAATTACACTTTGGGTTATCCAATATTTATTGAAAATAAGGACTCGGCACACGAATGATTTTGTTTTAAAGTGCTTAATTAAATTTTGGCATAAAAAAACTAAAAAATGAGAACTTGTCTGCCTTTTCTTGTACAGGGTGTCTGGTGGCAGATTTATATTTTTAAACATAAATAAAAAACGTAAAAATTAACACAAAGTTTTATAAAGAGCATTTAAGGATATAATGAAAATGCGGATTTTATTCTTTAAAGAGTATGTCATCCAGATATCTTTCTTAGGATTAAACACACTGTTCAAAACGGAACCTTATGTTCGGCGCCATACGCTGCAGAAAACTCGGTTCAATAAACAAACATGCGCCCCTGTAGCTTTTACTTAAGTCAAGGAAACGTTCCCCAAGTTCTTATTAACAAACATACGGTGCCTCAACAAATTGAAACAAAATAACTTGGCATTCACTAGGATCACCGCCTCACGTAGAAGTCATATATAGATGCAAAGTTGACACAATCGCCCAAATTCATCGGCTAATTGTCTTTGCCTTCTTTGTAAGCTTCTACTCTACAGCTTTATCCTAATACCAATTTTGGGTACGCTGCTTCCGTTTCCAGCACAGAGAAAATAAAACGCTGTCAAAACAAAATCTAAAATTGAAGCAAAGTACGAGTTAATAACAAACTTTTGGATCCACGTTCTTCATCAAATTGATAACTGTATGCAATTCAGACACTATTTCGAAATAGAATGGTAACTTTCTTCTTTGGAATAGAAAGCACAATTAATATTAAAAATTAAAAATAGAATGCTTTGTGAGAACATTTCAAAACTTTTCCAATAGGTTTTAAAGATATCTTTATTGATTTTGAAGAGGACTACACAAAGTAAAAAAATAATATTTTTGGGCTAAACTTTTTTTAAAAAAATAACTAAACAATGGCAGGCGAATTAAAGTGTCTATTTTTAACTTATTTAAGCGGATATGTTTTTTATGGTGACAAACTTTTATTTATTTTCTTTGGCTAAAATTAGAAAAGGTAAAAGTAAGTAAACAAAAATTTACTTTAAATAGCCAGACATTTAGCAAAATTTAACTTAGAAATATATAAATATTTCAAACGTGTTGTTATGGAGTTCTTTAAATTTTTAATATTTTTACTTATTACTTGGGTGTCTATGAATAAGGTGAAGGCCCAAAATGCAACTAATGAAGCTAAAAAACAAAATGATGATGCTAAGATCGCTAAAGGTATAATTGGAACTTCTGCTCGACCTGCAAATTATTCAAACCTGGCTATTTCACCTATTTCGGGCTCATCTACATCTGTTTTAGCTGCACCGGCTCCGGCTATTTTGGAAAAGGGACACCAGCAAACTGCAGGGGTCCTTGTCCTACAAGCAGGTCTCAACAAAAGGAAGTTTAAACTTTTTGATTTGGAAAATATTAAACGTCATACTCAACATTACAAAGGCATTAAAACTAACCGATATTATGGAACACATAACAATTTTCCAGGAAAATTATCTGGCAAGCTGATTGGTAACATTATTTATGCGCCACCTTTTGTCTCTTCTGATATTTATTGTGTTGATTAAAAAAATTTTTTCTTACAATATTTTCTAAATTGTCCACACAACAATGTTTTAAACCATTTAAAAGTTAATAAAAAAATAAGCTTTAAATAGTTTAATAGAGGCGGAAAACTTTATATTGACAGCACTGTTTTATGTAATAGTCGATTAAAGCATGACCCACGTTCGTTCGGTGGGTGTCCATGTATTTATTTTATTTCGCTAAAGGTCCCAATTTAAAAAAAATATTAATAAAAGTTGGCACAGGTAAGTTTTTTGGCACTGGCAAGAAGCCTTTGATAATAATTGGTAAATTTTTGGGCACAGCCCCCATACTAATTCCCATCTGGAATGTGTATTTTGGACTATAAGTGGTTCGATTATTACTCTATAATTACAAAATTTTGCATATCTGTGTAAGTATATGCCACTTGGTAGTATAGTAAATTTTTAATAATACTTTATCTTCACGAAATTTGGCAAACTTATTAATTTTCATGCCATCAACTACTCCTATCGGTTCCTTGGTTAATTTTTTAGAAAAAAATTTATTTAGATGTCTTCTTTGAATATGCATTTTGGAGTAAAACTTTCCGGTGAACTACTACATCTATATCAAATTTTGTGTCCACATATCGTTAATAATCTAAAATTTACCATGGGTGTTATATAATTCCAAATCACGTTTTAAAAAAATAGTCCTATATATTTGAATAGTTTAACAAATTGGAAAATTTTTTTTTAATCGAAATGAGCAAACCAAATTGTCGTCCCTTTTTGAGCGTACCTCCTCCACTCGCAAAAGTCACCTTAAGCTGCGTACACGAAGAATATTTTCCTTTAAAGCCCTCTTTTTGAGTTAGCCCCATGGAAGTTAGACTGGGCGACTTCGGTGGCCATGGGATGTCCTTTAAACCACTGATAGTAATTTGCTATCTTCTGAAAATAAAAGCTTGGAAGGCATTTTTGGTCTACTTTTCCGATTTCGTATTGATGCTAAAGATAAATGTTTAGGTAACCATTTCCAAGTCGAATTGGAAATTAATGCGAACACACTATCATCAGTAGTCTTAAGAGCTTTAAAAAACATTGGTCTTGATTTGGAAAAATGTGTAGGGATTGGAACTGACAGGTGTCCTTTATTGTTGGCAGAAAATGGAGCAGTAAAAAAATAAAAGAAACCGCAAAAAACTCCAAACCAAATGCCTTGTTATTCCCATTAATTTAACGACTCGATATTGAAAGGCAACAAGGTACCAACAATACAAAAATTTGTATCGTTTGTTAAAGAAACCAGCAAATTAATTTTTTAAAAAACATGATTCTAATCGTAATGCAGTTTTTCTGAAATAGCCACGTAAAAAGTTGTCTCCATTATGCGGAGAAAGATGGGTGGATCGTAATGATTCAATTTTATAATTTGTAATAAAGATAAAGCACATAATAGAGGCATTGGAAAAGATATTCCAGTGGAAAGATAGGAATACGTCTTCAAGAGCCTTATTATGAAGAACTTCTCTAAACACTTTCGAATTTATTTGCGCATTTCATAACCTACTTACTGTCATACAGCCGTTTAGTGTAATTCTGCAAAAGCAGAATATGAATTTACAAAAAGGATAATCTCTTATAAAAACCCTGATAAAATGTCTTGAGACTAAAAAGGATAAAGCCTAAACAGAGCTTAAAACTATTTTTTAAGAGGCAAAAATATTTGCGGTGGTGTGCGAATTTGAGTTAAAAATCCTAGATTTGAACGAAAAGATCATTTTGAAGATTTTAAAGTATATTTTACCGCATCAAGGGCTATACAACCTTTAATGAATCTGTTTTACAAGTCTTAACAACACGTTTTTCAAAGGACTTCCTTTATTTTTTTTAAGATCATTCAACCACTTTTTTAGAATTTTACTTCATTAACTGATTTATAAATTTTAATTCCACAACTTGCAGATGATTTTTTTATATTAAAAAATTTATTAAAAACGGCTTAGATCGAAATTAAAGGCTGAAATTTTGCATTGGAAACAAAAATGGAAACGTCAACGTCCACATATCAAAGGCATTATTAGACTCACACCACTTATGAGATAGGGGTATTAAACGTTTATGCAAATGCCTGTATTTGAAAAAAATTTGTCTGAGCCCCATCTTCGATTATGGCGAACAACATTGACCCGCATTCTGAGTTTTTGAGTATTGTCCAAGCAAGTAAGTCTCTACTTTAAACGATGCTAATATACCAATAATTCATTTTTTTAAACAGAAAAAAGTGGTTCATATTGTTAACATTAAAATTAGGGCATTTTTACTAAAATGCAGGAACTTCGTTCATCTTTTTCTCAGTGTAAATTTTTCCTAAGATTACGTACATACGAATTTGTATAAAATTTATTATTTATTTGAAATTTTCTAAAAACAGGAAAAAAACTTTTGAGAATCAGATGATGCACAATTAAATAAAACTTAAAATTCAATTCGATTTAGCTAGACTTTGATAAGAATTATAAAACAAACACAGAAGGTGGTAAAGCTTCCTCTTCGGAATTGTTTAGTTATTTTATTTAATTAATTATACTTATTTGAAAAAAGTAAATATCATGAATGAACACGTACTCAAATAGATTTATTTGCTTTCTTTAAGTTTAATAAATTAAAAAACACATTATTTTGTTGTTTCCGGTTGAAGTAAGGAAATAAGATTTACTATAAATAGCTAGAAAGTTTAGAACTTTATATCAAAAATTAATAATCATTTCAGACGTGCAACAATGAAATTGTTAAAAGTTTCAATCCTTTTACTCATAACTTGGCTTTCTTTGGCTGCAGTTCAGGCCCAAAAAAAAACTGAAGAAGCTACAGGAATAGTAGATGGTGTTGAAGGTGCCGAAACTATTATTAAAACTTCTGCTTCACCTGTAAGTGATCCATTCTCGACTACCTTACCTGACCCCGTTGCTCCAGTTAATGTCTTAGCTGTGCCCAGTATTACAGCGAAAAATGATTTTGACGAAACCGCAAAAGCCGGCGCCACGAGTAAGAGGTTCACATCTTCCTATTTAAAAAATATTATACATCAGATGCGTCGTCATAAGAGCACCAAAGGCAACAGATACCACGAAAACCGTTACAATAATCGCAGAATATCTTCAAGCAACCTAATTGGATATTATAATTTCCCATTATCTGTTTTCCCCTATGGCCCAACGCGCGTTAAGACCCAAGATCCAATAAAACCCAAATATGTTTTAAAGCCCGGCGACGTTATAGTCACAACTTTTGGTAAGATCATTATAGTAAGTTAAACAATAACTGAATTGTTCAATAAACTTTTTTAATTTTATATGCATTGGCTGGCAATGCAATAATCGTAAAATACAATAATCGATTTCTGCAATAAATATTTTTTTTTTCTGTAAATTCGTTGCATACTTTTCTTAAATTTTTTTTAATTTTATTTATATTGATTGTTGCATATGATAATTTTCAAAATAGTTTAAATAAAACAAAAAGTAATGCCCAAAATAAAAATTTTTTAAAAATCTAGTGTGATTTTCTTATGTAAAAATATAACCTCAAAAATATCTCGGCCTTATTTTCTTTAATAAAAAACTGGTGATAGATGATTAGAAATTGTTGTCGCAGCCCTCCTTCTCTGATCAGCGGAACGTCTTTTATAGGGTTAATTTTGATTTGATAGCTGTTGATGTATTTATAAATCCTTGAACGAAAGACTGGTCCAAGCAAACAGAAACTTATACTGATACTTATACTGATTGATTCGGTATTAAGGATTTTATAACTTGTTTGATGCAGTCCTATGAGACATGCCAGCAAACAATTAGAGATTACAATAAAAACAACTTGCCATATAGTGATATACTTTCGGGGTTGCTAAAATTTATTTCTCTAATAAAATATTACCTGTTATTTAAGGTTTAAAAAAATGCCATCTATTAGCAAACATAGATTTTAAATGGCGTCCGATAGTTCTCGAAAACGTAAATTAAGTTTTTGGAACATTTTTGAAATTTTAGACTTTTAGGAGGGGTTACAAAGCAGTAAATATTATATTGATATGTATTGTAACTTCTAAATGATAAAAATAAAAACAAAATTCAAGTTTCGACAGCAGATGGTTCAATGTCAAGAGTATATAAAGTTTGGCAAAGCCGAATAACGTCCATATATAATAGTCAGTGACCCACCCAAAAGTGTACCGATCGACTCAAAATCGCTTGCTGACCTGATAAAGCACATCCATTCCTCTGACTAGATGTCCATGTATAGTATTGACCGCTCAGTTTTTTGATATGGTGCCCATGTAAATGTACTTCCGGATTAAGCATTTTTGGCTTTAACTACCACAATGGGTGATTACCAATTGCCAAAAACCTTTTCATGTGCACAAAACTCAACATAAGAAGTATCGGTTCTTTACAAATGTCTCCCTGCAACGAGCATTTATAGAAATAACTGGCTTGAATATTTTTTGTCTTCACAAAATTGTCCATATCTGTTGCATTTTTTGCCACCAATTGCTATATGTATCTATCATTTCAAGTTTTAATATGGGTTAAGTATAAGTTGCTTTCCAAAAAATCACATTTAATCTTCAAAATTTAAATATATTAATACATGCCAAAGTGGTTTTATACAGAAATGACTACTCAGTTTTGCGAAAAGGAGTCCATTACTGATCGTTCCTTCCATGCTAGGCATTTACCCGAAAATTTTGTTGACCCCACTTACTAGTTACCCTTACCCACGTAATTTTGTGTTCACACAGCTGTGTTTAATATAAACTAATTGTGGTGGAGGGTATAAAATTCTCAGCCTTGAACGACTATAGCGTTCTTAATATTTTTTGTTTTAACTGGTTTGTGTCGAATTTTTTCTATACTTTTATTTTTGTGAAGGAATAAAATAAGTTGAAAGAACACGAGCTCCAAAAGTTTTTTTTTGTGACAATTTTTTAATTGTTTCTTTCTATTTCACAAGACAAAGAGTCTCATGCTGTTTAATTCCAAGGTTAGTGAATTGAAATTAGCTTTAAATAGCCAGACACTACAAAAATTAATTCAAACGTGTTATAATGAAACTTTGTAAGGTTTTTATTGTTTTACTAACTACTTGGTTGACTTCAGTTGAGGGGCAGATTCAAAATAAAACGGAAGAAGCAAATGAACGAAACGGTGTTATTAAAAGCTCTGGGGTTGTTATTGAAACTTTGGTTCCACTTGCAACAGATTCGACCTTGATTTCATCTAAGCCCGCTGCATCTTCAACGGCCTCTTTTGCAGCTGCTGCTAATATTGATTTGAGGAATAAGGGAACTGCAGAAGTTCCTATACAGCAAACAGGATCCAACAGAATTAACTTTACACTTTTTTATTTAAAAAATATTATGCATCAGGTGCGACATTACAATGGCCTTAATTCAAACAGACTTTATGAAACACGTTTTTATTATCCAAAAAAATCATCCAAAAGCCTATTTGCATATCTTAGATTTCCAACATGTTGTTTTACTAATGTCAAAAAGAGCAGAAAATCCAAAAAACCCAAACATATATTAAAGCCGGGTGACATAATATCAACCACTTTTGGTAATATTGTTGTAATAAGTTTAAACAGCTGATTTATTGAGGAGAGCTCTTTTTAATCTTCGTTTAATTGGCTCTAAGAATCACTTTAATAAATAAAAGCTTTTTTTCACGAAATTAATTTTTTTGCTTACGGCTCATGAAACCGCTAACGTTAACCTTAACAACTTAGTACAGGGTGTCTGGTGGCAAATTTATTTTATATTTTTAACTAAGATTGTTTAAAAAAAATAAAAACGATGGGGAGGGGGTAGCGCCGTTCACTGTAGAGACACTTTTTAAGGGTAATGGTCCTTACTAAATTGCTTGCCGACAATTTTGATCACAGTTCGATATTTTCAAATACGGGAAAGACCAAGCGTGAGTTTAACTTGTTCGTGGGTGCAGAGATTCCGCGTGAATGCTTGGGCTATGAATGCTCCTCGGCCAGAGTCCAGTCGATCTTTAAGGACTACCGAAAACATTGAACTGTTTGAAAGCAGTTTACTTTAAAATCCACAACTTTTAATACGGAAAAGAGCAGTCTTGTTAGGACTTTAACGAGTGATTATTTATAAAATTTAAAGAAAATCGTTCATGAACTGGAAGAAGGTGACTTTGATTTAAGCAATAATTTTTGTTAAACGATGTAGGAGCGTTTTCGCCCTGTAAATCCAGTTTTTTGGAGCGACGAATCAAATTTTTCAACAGAATAGGACGGCAGAGCTTCAAAGAATTTGTTTTGGGAAAAGTTTTTCACAAAAACTGATCAGTCATTTTTAGAACGTCTAATGGCCACCGAGGTCAGCCGATCTAACTCCTCCCATCGATTAATAAAACTTCGTGGCAATGATTGCGTAATTTTATTTAAGTTTGAAAGTATAAATCTGCAACCAGTCACACTGTATTTAATGTCCATCCTATGAGCATTCTATATGAGGTATTTTTACTTAGAATACAAATATATATGTTCGAGTTTTCATCAGTGTAGGGTATCCTTAAGATCTTAAGTTTGTATAAAACATAATTTATATTTGGGGACTTTTTGAAAATTTCTAAAAAAAAGTGTCTTGAGTTAACACTACACAATTGAGCCAAACTTTAAATTAAAACTTTAAGCAAGATTATTCTTAAAAATTTATAAACAAACACAGGTGGTATAAAAGTGTATTTCCCAACTTGTTTGTGGGAAAATTTAATTTTATATTTGTATTCATATGAAAGAATACAATGTCCTAAATGAACACCAGCTCAAATAGATTTTTTCAGTACAATTTTTCAATAGTTTTCTTTTAGCTAAGACAACACTATTGAGTTAGATTTTAAATTCAAACTACTTCTATCCAAAATTATTGTTAAAAATTTATAAGCAAATACAGATGGTAGAAAGGTGTCTTTCCCAACTTGTTTGTGGGGAAATTTTAGTTTATATTTGTATTTATCTGAAAGAATACAATGTCCTAAATGAACCCGAGCTCAAATAGTTTTTTTAGTACAATTTTTCAATAGTTTTCTTTCAGCTAAGACAACACTATTGAGTTGGATTTTAAATTCAAACTATATCCATAATTATTGCTTAAAACTTATAAGCAAATACAAGGGATAGAAAAGTGTCTTTTTTAATTTGTTTTTGCTTATATTTGTATTTATGTGAAAGAATACAATGTCCTTAATGAACACGAGCTCAAATACTTTTTTTGTAAAAATTTTTAATAGTTTTTCTTCAGTTAATGAGACAAAGAGTTTCACGTTATTTCGTATTGGTATTAGTGACTTGAATTTAACTATAAATAGCGGGATATTTACGATATTCATTTTAAAAATTGATAAGTACTTCGAAAGTGTTGATATGACATTTATTAAATTTTTAATTCTTTTATTAATTATTAAAATTTCTGCTTCACTTTCAACTGATTCATTTTCAGCTGACCCCGTTACACCAGATCATGTTTTATCTACGCCCAGTATTACAGCGGGAAATGCTTTTGACGAAACCGCAACAGCTCCCACCTTACAAGCCGGCGCCAACAGGAGAAGGTTCACATTTCCCAATTTGAAACATATTATACGCCAGATGCGTCATAAGGACACCAAAAGCAACAGATACTATGGAAAGCGTTATGCTAATCGGGGAGTATCTTCAAGAAACCTACTTGGGTTTTTTAATTTTCCATTATCTATTTTCTCTTCTGGCCCAAAGCGCCGTAAAACCCAAAAACCATCGAATTCTAAAAATGTATTAAAGACTGGCGACGATGTTCCATTATTTGTCTATTGGCTGGCAATGCCATATTAAAATTTTAGGTAAAATAAAATAATGGATTTCTTCAATAAATATTTTTATACCCTTCACATAAGTGATAAAGGTATTTATATGTTTGTCACTACATTTGAAATTTATTTAGTATTCATCTGTGACCCAAGAAATATATTTTCTTGGTCCTTATAGATAGGGAAGTCGATTTAGCGTTGTCCGTGTTATGGTTGAAGCGTTTTGAAGCCCCCCGATATCATATAGACTTATTATTGGAATCAAACTATCTGAAACATCTGCGAAAAAACCGCTATTGAAATACAACAAAATCGCCTAACAACCGACCGAGATGTAAGCCAAAAACCAAGACTACCTGTATTTTTTTTTCTAAAGTTTGTAAATAAAAACCTCTATAACTGCCCGGAGTCGCCCCAAATGGGTGCAATGCGTGGCCGACTCTCATTAATTTTTTCTCACAAAATTTTTGTGGAACATTCTTACACCCTATCTCTGCCTCCTAACAGGGTTGCCATACAAAATTTAATTTATTTTTTAAATCGCTCCCACAGTTTCCAGAGTCCTCCTACAAAGGTCATATGTTAGACCGACCTTAATTAAGTTTTCTCCCAAATATTTTTGTGGACCATATTTTGAGAAATATCCAGCCCCTAACAGGGTTGCAATACAAAACTTAATGAAAAAAGGGTAAAAACCCCTACAGCAAGAACTTACTTAGCCCCTATATCCATCACCTAAGTGTGTTGTTATACAGAATTTACAAATATAATGTAAAAGCCCATAACTTCCCCAGAGTCGGCTTTAGATAAATATAGTTGACGACCGGCCCCCATTAGTTTTCCCCTATAAAACATACCCGTACAACATACTTACCCACTATTTCAATCGCCTAAAGGGGCTCATACACAAAGTTTCTAAAATTTTAAATAATCCTCCCGCTTCCAGGGTGCCCGTAGATAGGCCAAATGTAGGACTGACCCCTATGCATTTTTCCTCGCAAACATTATTCTAGAGCATACTTGCCCCCTATCTTTAACTCCTAAGGGGGTTGCCATACAAAATTTAAAAAAAAAAAGTGAAAATCCCTCAAAACTTTCCCGTAGTCAGCCTAAGACGTTTAAAATATGATACCGATCCCTAGTTAAAAGTTAGAAATATTTAAAATGGATAAAAATATAAAAAATTTCGGGTTTTCGAATTGTTACCACGAAGGGTATATAAAATTTGGCACAGTTCTCTTTTGCTTTTATATAAATTCGTTGCATGCTCGCATATGATGATTTTCCTTTAATTTCTTTTAAGTCTATTCATAAGGCTTGTTGCATATAACAAAATAACAAAAAAATAAATATTTTTCATTCTTCCAGTATGATTTTTTTTAACCTAAAATGTTACCTTTAAAATATCTTGACTTTAAATCTGCTGTCAAGAAGTTTTTACAGGTTTACATTAAAAGAAAGAAATTTTGTCATAAACTATCGGGAAACATAAGGCCTCATACAAACAGGCCAACTTCATAAAGTCTTCGAAACGTTTTTTTATCATTTTAAACATGCTAAAAAAAACTTAATTTATATATACAAACTGGCTTTACATAGCCCGCTGTGCTGGACCCAACTCGAATGCTTATAAAATTAACGTAATACATATTAAATTTCTTGGCGTTTTTAAAAAATTAAATGTACATGTCAATAGCTTTTGCGAACGTTAATATCATAATTGCACTTAAAATTTGTCATTTCCATATGCATTCCGAGTACAAGATGTTGTAAATATATGACATAAATATTGAATATTATATTATTTGAAAATTATAGTTGCGGTAATGGTTTAATGTTTCTCGATTGCACACTTTAGCAGAGCCCTTTGCATCCTTACCACCACTGAAGTTGTCACAGTTTTTTAGACTATAGATGTAATTATATAAAATGTGTTTTAGTAGTACAGAAGTTGCCACGCGTCTATTCTAAGATACTGACTTTTGCCCTATATCACCAGTTACCACCCTTCCCGTTTTCAGCCAATATCAACACTCAAATAAAATAAAAACAAATTAAAAAAAATAAAAAAAAATAAAATAAAATAAAATAAAATAAAATAAAATAAAATAAAATAAAATAAAATAAAATAAAATAAAATAAAATAAAATAAAATAAAATAAAAAAAAACAAAATAAAATAAAATAAAATAAAATAAAATAAAATAAAATTAAATAAAATTAAATTAAATTAAATAAAATAAAATAAAATAATATAAAATAAAATAAAATAAAATAAAATAAAATAAAATAAAATAAAGTAAAATAAAATAAAATAAAGTAAAATAAAATAAAATAAAATAAAATAAAATAAAATAAAATAAAATAAAATAAAATAAAATAAAATAAAATAAAATAAAATAAAATAAAATAAAATAAAATAAAATAAAATAAAATAAAATAAAATAAAATAAAATAAAATAAAATAAAATAAAATAAAATAAAATAAAATAAAATAAAATAAAATAAAATAAAACAAAATAAAATTAAATAAAATAAAATAAAATAAAATGAAATAAAATAAAATAAAATAAAATAAAATAAAATAAAATAAAATAAAATAAAATGAAATAAAATAAAATAAAATAAAATAAAATAAAATAAAATAAAATAAAATAAAATGAATTAATTTATAGGGTTTGTTTTTGGTTAAGTTTGTCTATATGCATTTCATTGGTTCTTACACCAAATCATCAGTAGACTTCAACCACCCAAATTCTTAAAAAACTCATGAATATTTTCTGTCTTTATATAATAATCTCATCAAACGAAATGAGAATTACTATAAAAAAAAAAAAAAAAAAAAAAACCAAAACGTTCAAGTTTTTTTAAGAGTCCAACAAACCATTATTCGCTATTCGCTTGTTTTGATTTTCTTTTTCCCCTTACATTTGAATAACCATTGGTTATTACTAAATGTATTGAGGGGCAACCGAAAACAAAACCTTGTTGTTAAACAACACAATTTTTAAATTATTTAGGATTTAATCCCAATTTTCTTGTTAATTTATAGGGTTTGTTGTTGGTTAAGTTTGTCTATATGCATTTCATTGGTTCTTACACCAAATCATCAGTAGACTTCAACCACCCAAATTCTTAAAAAACTCATGAATATTTTCTGTCTTTATATAATAATCTCATCAAACAAAATGAGAATTACTATAAAAAAATAAAAAAAAAAAAAAAAACAAAAAAAAAAAAAAAAACCAAAACGTTCAAGTTTTTTTAAGAATCCAACAAACCATTATTCGCTATTCGCTTGTTTTGATTTTCTTTTTCCAATGAAATGCATATAGACAAACTTAACCAACAACAAACCCTATAAATTAACAAGAAAATTGGGATTAAATCCTAAATAATTTAAAAATTGTGTTGTTAAACAACAAGGTTTTGTTTTTCGGTTGCCCCTCAATACATTTAGTAATAACC
Organism: Melanophora roralis; assembly: GCA_963583895.1. NCBI lineage: Eukaryota > Metazoa > Arthropoda > Insecta > Diptera > Rhinophoridae > Melanophora > Melanophora roralis. Next base: position 80,625,712 of record OY757189.1, read on the forward strand.
AATGGTTATTCAAATGTAAGGGGAAAAAGAAAATCAAAACAAGCGAATAGCGAATAATGGTTTGTTGGATTCTTAAAAAAACTTGAACGTTTTGGTTTTTTTTTTTTTATAGTAATTCTCATTTTGTTTGATGAGATTATTATATAAAGACAGAAAATATTCATGAGTTTTTTAAGAATTTGGGTGGTTGAAGTCTACTGATGATTTGGTGTTAGAACCAATGAAATGCATATAGACAAACTTAACCAACAACAAACCCTATAAATTAACAAGAAAATTGGGATTAAATCCTAAATAATTTAAAAATTGTGTTGTTTAAAATGAATTAAAATAAAATAAAATAAAATAAAATAAAATAAAATAAAATAAAATAAAATAAAATAAAATAAAATAAAATAAAATAAAATAAAATAAAATAAAATAAAATAAAATAAAATAAAATAAAATAAAATAAAATAAAATAAAATAAAATAAAATAAAATAAAATAAAATAAAATAAAATAAAATAAAATAAAATAAAATAAAATAAAATTAAATAAAATAAAACAAAATAAAATAAAATAAAATAAAATAAAATAAAATTAAATAAAATAAAATGAAATAAAATAAAATAAAATAAAATAAAATAAAATGAATTAAAATAAAATAAAATAAAATAAAATAAAATAAAATAAAATAAAATAAAATAAAATAAAATAAAATAAAATAAAATAAAATTATATAATATAAATAAAATAAAATAAAATAAAATAAAATAAAATAAAATAAAATAAAATAAAATAAAATAAAATAAAATAAAATTAAATATTATAAAATAAAATAAAATAAAAATCAATTATTTGTTTAATTCACAACCCTTTATATAAGCGATCTTGTTTATTTGTTGTATCAATAGCTATAAGAAAATATGCATGGTACTATTGTTATTTAGCACAAAAAAAAAAACAAATACATTACTCACTCAATGCAAAACAATAAACAACAATATTTAATTATAAAAGTAGAGTGAGTGCGCGATAGCAAAACCATACAATATCAGTTACACTCATTCACACACTCATACCAAAAAGAACAAGTAGGTACAAGGTATATTTGTTTTTGCAATACTTATTCTATTTATGCACGTGTTTAATGTGAATATCTTTTTATACAGAAATTAATTTACCAAATTATGCGAATATTTGCACATTATTGATCGATACTTCCATGCTAGTCGTTTACCCAAAAATTACTTTTATGTCACCTACGATTGTCACTTTTACCCACGTACATATTGTGCATACGGCTGTGTTTAATATAAAGTTATGGTGGTGTAGGGTATAATATGGCCGCTTTGGCCAACGGCAATCTTCTTCTTTTTTTGCTTCGATTTGTTTGTGTCAAATTTTTTCTATACTTTTATTTCTGTGAAGAAATAAAATGTGTTGAAAGAACACGAGCTCAAACAGTTTTCTTTGTGACAATTTTTATAAATGTGTCCTTCTAGGTCACAAGACACAGATTATCATGCTATTTAATTTCAAGGTCAGTGAATTGAAATTAGGTTTAAATAGCCAGACCCTACAGAAATTAATTCAAACGTGTTATTATGACATTTTTAAAGGTTTATATTTTTTTACTAACTACTTGGTTGATTTCAGTTGAGTCGCAGATCCAAAACAAAACAGAAGAAGAAAATGAACGAAACAGTGTCATTAAAAGCTTTGGGGCTGCTATGGAAAATTCTGCTCCACTTGCGACATATTCGACCTTGATTTCATCTAAACCCATTGCATTAACAAAGGTTTCATCTGCAGCTGCTGAATATATCGATTTTGGGAAAAAGGAAACAGCAAAAGTTCCTGTTCTGCAAACCGGATCCAACAGAAGAAAGTTTTCTATTTTAAAAAATATTATGCGCCAGATGCAGCATAACAATTGCCTTAAATCTAACATATATTATGAAGCACGTCAGTTTTATCCAAGAAAATCATCTAACAGGTTATTTGCACAACCTAGACTTCCTCCGTTTTTTTTTAAAAAGTGCAGGAAGTCAGGAAAAAATGTATTAAAGCCTGGTGATATAATATCCACCACTTTTGGTAATATTATTGTAATAAGCTTAAACAGCTGATTTAGAGAGTGAAGCTCTTTTCGTTCTCTTTTTAATTGGCACTAAGAATTACTTTAAAAAATAAAATATTTTTTTTTTCAAAATACTTACTCAAAGTAATTTTTTTTTTGTAAAAAAATAGTTTTTTGTTTACGGCCCAAGTTAAACACACTAAAAGCATTCAAAATATGATTTTTTTACATATAATTCAAATATTTAAGGTTAAGTTTTTATCAGTGTAGGCTATTCTTAAAAACTTAAGTTGGTATTAAACATAATTTTTATTGGAAACTTTTTGAAAATTTCCAAAGAAAGTTAAGTCAATACGATATTTCAAGTTAACAATGCACAATTAAGTCAAACTTTAAATTAGAACTTTAGGCAAGGTTATTGTTAAAAATTTATAAACATACACAGGTGGTAGAAAAGTGTATTTCCCATCTTGTTTGTGGGGAAATTTTAGTCTATATTTGTATTAATGTTAAAGAATACAATGTCCTATATGAACACAAGCTCAAATACTTTCTTTGTTACAATCTTTCAATAGATTTCTTTCATTTAAGGCAACACAATTGAGTTAGATTTTAAATTCAAATTACTTCTATCCAAAATTATTGTTAAAAATTTATAAGCAAACACAGGTGGTATAAAAGTGTATTTCCCAACTTGCTTGTGGGGAAATTTTAGTTTATATTTGTATTAATGTGAAAGAATACAATGTCCTAAATGAACACCATCTCAAATAGATTTTTTCGGTACAATTTTTCAATAGTTTTCTTTTAGCTAAGACAACACTATTGAGTTAGATTTTAAATTCAAACTACTTCTATCCAAAATTATTGTTAAAAATTTATAAGCAAATACAGATGGTAGAAAGGTGTCTTTCCCAACTTGTTTGTGGGGAAATTTTAGTTTATATTTGTATTTATCTGAAAGAATACAATGTCCTAAATGAACCCGAGCTCAAATAGTTTTTTTAGTACAATTTTTCAATAGTTTTCTTTCAGCTAAGACAACACTATTGAGTTAGATTTTAAATTCAAACTATATCCAAAATAATTGTTAAAAATTTATAAACAAACACAGGTGTTAGAAAACTGGCTTTTTTAATTTGTTGGTGGCGAAATTTTAGTTTATATTTATATTAAAGAATTCAATGTCCTATATGAACACAAGCTCAAATACTTTCTTTGTTACAATCTTTCAATAGATTTCTTTTAGTTTATGAGACAAAGAGTGTCACATTATTTCTTTTCAAGATCTCTGACTTGAATTAAACTATAAATAGCGAAGCATTTAAGATATTCATTTTAAAAATTGATAAGTACTTCAAAAGTGTTGATATGAAATTGCTTAAGGTTTCACTCATTTTACTCATTACTTGGCTGTCCTTGATTGAAGTGCAGGCTCAAAATGAAGGACTTAGAGAACAAGACGATGATAGTAAAAACGCTGCATCTTTTACTGAGAGTTCTGCCCCACTTTCAACTCATCCAGCTCTGACTACCTCAGATATCCCCGTTTTACCTACAGCTGCTACTCCTACAGAAAGGGAAAATCAGGGCTACGCAGCAGTCTCTTTCCAACAAATAGGGGATATAAGGAGGAAGATTAATCCATACAACTTTAAAAATATTAAACGTCAGACGCGTCGCAAAAGTGACTTTAATACTAAGAGGCGTTACGGAACGCCTTACTATTATCCCAGCAAATCATCAAGAAACCTTTATTATACATTGCCACCAAATATGTTTTCCTACGACCCAAATGTAATTATACCCAAATATGTATTAAAGCCCGGAGACGTTATACACACCAGTTTGGGTAAAATTATTGTAATAAGTTTAGTCAACTGAAATATGCATTAAATCTTTTTTAATTTTCCCCTTATTTGTTGCTATCTTACTATTAGTATATATACTATACTATGATACAATAATCCAATATTTTAATAAATGGAAAATATTTTTGGAAATTCCTGCATGTAAAATTTTAACTTTAGATATTGTTAGGTTGTCCTTAAATGTCCTTTTACTTAGAAGGTAGTTAAAAAGTGATTAAGCTGTGAACACCGTTCGGTAACCTTGACTATTATATGACATAAGAGAAAAACCTGGAAAATTATATATTCGGACTGTGCTTCGAGGGCGTTGAGGCAGTAGCACGTATTTTATTTAAATATTTTTTTCTAATTAACATAAGGCTATGGATCGCACGCAGAGACACACCTTATATCAACGAAAGAAGAAATAGATGTTCAAGAATAAGCCCAAACATTTTTACTCGATGGTTTATCATTGCTTAAGCTTTTATTTGAAAATTCGTTAGCCACTTAAATGATTTTTTGACTCTGGACTAATAACCATACACGCATACTGCATACATGGTACTGGTATTTTACGTTTGTTCGGATGCTTGTTACGCAAAAAAAAAATGGTCTGAGACCCACTTAAGAGTATTGATCAACTCAGAATCACCGTAGCACCAAATTGGCTTTTAAATCGAGTTGTAGAGTAGAAGTTTACAATCCAGACGTAGCACAGAGTTTCTAGCAATTAGCCAGTGGATTTGAGCAGCTTTAAGTATCATTTGCAACAACTTGGCATCTTTTTGTGTCTTCCGTGTAAGGCGTCAATCCAGGTGAATGCCAAGATATTTTGTCTCAGTTCGTTGAGGCACCATATGGTTGTTAATAGTGAGCCCGTTTCTTTACGTAAAGTAAAATTTACGGGGATACATTTTTGTTCATTTATTTTTATTCCCCATAACTTTGCCCATTTCTCAATTTGGGTTACGTGATGTTGCAGTTGGTTCGAAGCCTCTTTAGGGTCTTTATGAATACTAAGGAAAGCAGTATCATCAGCAAATGTCGACGTGTGTGTAAAACTATTGGTTGGCATATCTGCTGTGTAGAGCAAGTACAGAACTGGACCTAGTATACTCCCTTGAGGTATACCAGCCTCTATTGGTTGGGAACAACTTATTTGGTTTCCCTCTTTGATCATAAATTGTCGACAGGTTATGTACTTTTCTAATAGGTTGAAACTATTAGCTGGAAGCTTTAGCTTCACTTTATTTAACAGGCCTTCGCGCCAACTTAATCGAAAGCTTGGAAGACATCTATCCATAAAAAACGCAGAGCAGTACTTTTTTTTCTCAAATGTTTTTCTTATAACCTGCACCAGTCTGTGAGTTTGTTTGATTGTACTGTGTTGACTTCTAAAGCCAAATTGGTGACTTAGAATGCAGGTGTTGCTATTTAGGATCGGAGTCAGCTAAGGCAACTTTCCATATTGGCGGGAAGTGTTCAAGCCAAGTTATGGCATTAAAAATAAAAAAAGCAATACTTTTAGCGGTAAGAGGTTGTTCCAAAAGCAGTATGTTGCTTATTTTATCAACGCCAGGAGCTTTTCTATCATTAAAGTTAACGATAATTTAAAGAACATCTGAAAACCGGAAACGTGTTTCTAAAGGACGTACAGTAACAACAGACGGTAATTCCCTCACGTCAGTGCATGTGCTGGGAGTCGAACACATTCCTTAAATGACTTACAAACTTTGTCATTTCTAGCCCAAGATCCTCTCAGATTACGCAGTGGGGGTTTTTCGATAATGGGTCTTTTAAGACGTCTGGCAGATCGCCATAGAGAATAATTTGTCTGGGGAGTCGCGTCTAGGCCTTCTAAATATGTATTTAGTGATGTCATTATGTGCACCTTTACCAAGTTTTAAATTATATGTTTGTGCATTTTTTAGCTTAGTTTTAAGTTCGGGCGATCTGTGCTTTTGCCACTCTCTCTTAGCCCTGCCTTTTTCAGAAAAAACTTTTCCACGTTGGCAGAAAAAATTTTGTTGTACTTGGCCTGACTATAAGTAGAAGAAGCATGTTCAACGGCTTTTATACTGTTTTTCATTTAAGCCGTTCAGACAATTATCGATGTCTCCGGGTGTTTTTAGCGGTTGTTTTTCAGAGCAGTGGGTGCTGATATGTTTTTTTATATTTCAATCAGCTTACAGTTTTAGTTAAAAAAAAATCACTAGTCGCTATTTGGTGAGGACTGCAAATAATGATTATTGTGGGTGAGTGTTCAGAAGATAAATCCAAGAAGGCCTGGGCCTCAATAAACTCCGAAGATATACCTTTTGCTACGCCAAAATCTAATAAATATTGGCACAGAAACATTTTTGGCAGTGGCACAAAGTCGGTTGTTTGTGGTGATGATCTGTATATTTTTCAAATAGCCCTCATAAAAATATTGTTCCGAAAAAATAGTTTTGGGCTGCAACTAAACTAATTATTTTTATATGTAGGATAGGGTATTGGGATTTGATTTAACTGACTAAAGACCCCACAAAGACTTTTTGTGTTCCTAGTGTTATCAGAAAAGAAAAAATGTTAAACCATTAAAACAATTTAACCTAATTATATGTGAGGAACTCCAGTGCACTCCACATTCACTTTTTAAATTATACTATTATCGCCCTACCAATCCCATCTTTTGGAGGAAATGAGACCCTAAGAAATTTGCCCTGGAGGGCACACAAAAAATTACCTAAGAAAACTTTATTTAAATCAAGCCATAGCGGTGTCAAAAGTACGAAGAAATTTCTGAAATACAAATAGACAATTCTGAAATACAAATAGAAAATTTTGAAATACAAATAGAAATTTCTGAAATTGAATTAGAATTTTCTGAAATTGAAATAGAAATTTCTGAAACTGAATTAGAAATTTCTGAAATTGAAATAGAAATTTCTGAAATTGATTTAGAAATTTCTGAAATTTAAATAGAAATTTCTGAAATTGAATTAGAAATTTCTGAAATACAATTAGAAAGTTCTGAAATACAATTGCAAATGGTGTAGACCACCAAAAAACTTTGTTTTTAAATGTAAAATAATATATTAAAACAACAAGCTTTTTTCTGCTTGATTTGTTGAAGCAATCCGAATAGGCTTGATTTAAGAAAATGTAAGTACGGATCGTACTTAAAAATTTCAAGAAAGATTTTGGATAAATTCAAAAATAAAATTTTTGATTTTAGAAAGCAAGTTTTCTTTTTGTGTACGTAAGTTAAAACGAAAAAGAAGTGTAAATCAAACCCGATCCTTGTCGCATTTTTTCAAAGAATGAAATACATGTTTAATATAAAGGGGGGTTATAAAGCGTATAACGTATCGGTTATCTGGAAATTAATAATTTTGATTTAGGCCGATTTTAATAAAATCCATGTAAACAATTAGTCTAAAGTCCCTAAGCTAAGTCAAGATTTTTATGGACAAACTTATACTCATTTGTGGCAGTAATAACTAACAGCGCTTAGCGCAGAAGGACATTTCTCTGCAGAATATGGGAAATAAAGAATTTATTATGAGTCACTATTATTGAAGCGCTTGCTCAAACGCATAGTGCCACTTCCCCCCATAAATCGGGCGTGAAATGTAAATTGAAGTAACTTTTTTACAAATTGTACCCCAAAACTGATTTTTCTGCCATACGGCAACAACGTAATTTTTTAAAAGATATAAAATTTTTAAAAACCTTGGCTTTTGTCACATATTTTCATCAAAACAGTTAAAAATTTGACAAAATACTAGGCAGCAGCGTAATTTTAAGATGCCCATTTTATTAAGAAAACTATAAAGGAATATGACACCCAACTTTGATGCCAACTTAACCCATTTTTCTATCTATGTAAATAATTTTTTTAACTTCAAAAAGTTTTTAAAAGCCTTTAGATTAAACAAATCATTTTAAAATATTTAAATTTATAAACATTTAGAGGACTAAAAAGTTGTTGTTGCAATATGACAACAAAATAGCGAAAGGGTTAACTGTCTTTTGGCGTCAAACATGTTTAAAATAACTTTTTTTTATATATTTTCGCACTCATAGTTGTTTGAGGCTTAGAGGTCACAATTTTAATTATATGACTATCTTTAACGTTTTGTTATTAAAAATTTGGAAATAGTAATAGACACGAGTCAATTAATTTTTTTTTTTTAGATTACGATGATTTTTAATTTTGTCCCTATTGTGTATAGTTTCACAGATATTTAATAAAGGATTTCTAACCTTTAACCTTTTTTTACTACTTTAGGGCCGAGTTTCCCCAAATCTTGGTAGATATAAATATCTTAATAAGTATTTTCCACTCAGTCTCTAACATTGTGCGTTTCGGATGTACGGGAAAGAATCAGTCAGTCATGCATGCCGAAGTATTTTAATACAAAAGTGACTTTACATAATTGTGCAGAATTTTGTCTTTTGTTGCACCTTACATGCTTACGTATACCCGAAAATACGGTTAACGACACTTACGAAAGTAACTTATACCCAAGTACAATTTGTGCATATGTGGTATAGGGTATAATAAGGTCGGCCTTGACCAACTATAGCTAACTTAGTTTTTTTTTTTTTTTGTTTTAATTTATTTGTGTCGAATTTCTAATCTATACCTTAATTTCTGTGAAGGAATAAAATTTGTTGAATAAAACACGAGCTCAAATAGTCGTTTTTGTTGATAATTTGTATTATTGTGTCCTTCTAGGTCACAAGACAAAGAATATCATGCTATTGAAATCCAAGGTTAGTGAGTTGAATTTAGCTATAAATAGCCAGACCCTACAAAACTAATTTCAGACGCGTTATAATGAAATTTTTTAAGGTTTTTATATTTTTTCTAACTACTTGGTTGACTTCAGGTGAGGAACAGATGCAAAATAAAGCGGACCAAACTAAAGTACGAAGCGGTGTTATTAAAAGCTCTGGGGTTATTAACAAAACTTCAGTTCCACCTGCAACAGATTCGACATTGATTTCATCTAAGCTCGCTGCATCTACAACGGTTTTTTCTGCAGCTGCTGATAATATTGGTCTGGAGAATAAGGGAACTGTAGAAATTCCTATCCAACAAACAGGATCGTACATAAGGAAGCTTAAATTTTCTAATTTAAAAAATATTATGCATCAGCAGCGATATTACAATGGCTTTAATTCGAACAGACTTTATGAAACACGTTTTTATATTCCAAAAAAATCATCCAAAACTCTATTTGCATATCCTAGATTTCCATCATCTTATTTTCCTTATTTAAAAAAGAGCAGTGAGCCCAAAAAAATAATAAAACCCAAACATATATTAAAGCCGGGTGACATAATATCCACTACTTTTGGTGATATTCTTGTAATAAGTTTAAGCAGCTGATTTATTGAGTAGAATTCTTTTTATTCTTTTTTAAATGGCACTAAGAATTACTTTGATAAATAAAAGTTTTTTTTTGTAAAAAAGTAATAATTTTTTTGCTGAAGGCTGATGTTAGACACAAAATCGCTTACGTTATTTTAGCAACTTAGCATTTGATGTCTGTCCTGTTAGCATTCAAAATAAGGTATTTAAACTAAAAATACAAATAAATAGCAAACTTTTGCTTACTGGTAAGTTAGCAAGTAATATTGGAGATGAACAAGCACTAGTTACCTTTAGGCCGAATAACTAGTTATTTTCGCTTGAGTTGTCCCGAAATTGATGACGCCTGCATACAAATCTGCTTACAAAGAACAATCGATTAACTAGTTACCCATGATTATCTCAACAAAATAAATAAAAAAACAAGTAAGAGCGTTATATTCGGCTGTGCTGAATCTTATATACCCTTCACATTGGTCTTTAAATATACCCAGCCGAGTAATTTTGTACTGCAAATAATATAATAAAAATCCTTGTGTGAGTTTTAAAGCCCATAGAAAACTTTACAAAAAGTTAACGTTCGTATGGATAATAGAAATAGATGAGGAACGTTTGAGGTCGACAGTAATGCAAGTTTTTGACATTATTTATTTTAAAAGTTAATAAAAGTTGTTAATTTTTATGGATGTTCTAGTCCCCCTGCTCCTCTCCAACTTTTTTTCCAAAATGTATGAATTATTTGATTATTACTTTTTGTGGAATATTCGAAGTCGATAGTTGTTATAGTTTTCCAGATGTGGCGTATCGCAAACTTCATAAAAATTCTTAGTTTGTATTAGAGCTACCCCTTCCCCTGCCCCTGCCCAAAAAAACTTTTTTTTAATGTAGGTCTTATCCTGTTACTTTTTCAATTTCTGTTATAGTTTCCTAAATTTCATAAAAATTGTTAATTTGTATGGGAGATCCCCTTTGTCCATCCTCCACACAAAAAAAATTTTCTTCAAATCGTAGGCTTTATTGTCAAATTACTTTTTGTAGAACATTTGATTTCGATATCTGTTATTGTTTCCTAAAAATAGCGTATTGAAAATTTCATAAAAATTGTTAATTTGTTTGGGAGCTACCCCTTGTTCACCCCCACACAAAAAATTTTTTCTTAAAAACATAACTCTTGGTGTACAATTACTTTTTGTAGAGCATTTGATTCCGATATCTGTTATAGTTTCCGAGATATAGCTTATCGAAAATTGCATAAAAATTGTTTATTTGTATGGGACCTACTCCTTGTTCACCCCCACCCAAAAAATTTTTTCCTTAAAACATAACCCTTGATGTACTTACTTTTAGTAGAACATTTGATGTCGATAGCTGTTATAGTTTCTAAGATATAGCGTATCGAATATTTCATAAAAATCTTTAATTTGTATCGGAGCTACCCCTTTTTTTGCCCCCACCCAAAAAAATTTTTTCTTTAAAGCGTAGTCCTTAATGCCCAATTACTTTTTTGTAGAACATTTGATTTCGATATCTGTTATAGTTTCTGAGAAATAGAGTATCGAATATTTCATAAAAATCGTTAATTAGTATGGGAGCTACCCCTTTTTTTGCCCCCACTCAAAAAATTTTTTCTTTAAAGTGTAGATGTTTGCGTACAATTACTTTTTGTAGAACATTTTGAGTCGATAGCTGTTATAGTTTACGAGATATAGCGCATAAAATATTTTACCACATTTGTGCAATTGTAGGAAAAATACCCCTTGCCCTGGTCCTATCTGAAAAAAAATTTTCCATTATTTAGGTCCTTTCTTTAGGAGTATCCGTGCCAAGTTTTGTGGCAAGAGTGACTATACTTACTGAGATATATAGGGATATATGCACGGATTTTGTCCTAAAAAAAATGGGTTACTCTGGGTTTTCGCTTATATCTCGGTCAATAGTGAATCGATTTTGCTGATTTTAAATAGCGATTGTTAGCGGGATATTTCTGATCGTTTGACACCATTAACTGGTCTGTATCTTTTTATTTGACTCCGGAAACTTGATTTCAACAGACGGACAGACGGACAGACGGACAGACGGACAACGCTAAATCGGCTTCCCTATCTATAAGGATCCAGAATATATATACTTTATGGGGTCGCAAATTAATAATAAAGAAATAACAAACGGAATGACAAAGTGATATATACCCTATCACTATGTGAAGGGTATAATAAGCTCAAGCTTGTATCAGTGTAGGCTGTCCTTAAGATCTTAAGTTTGTATATAACATATTTTTTATTGATACTTTTTGAAAATTTCCAAAGAAAGTTAAGACAATACGATGCTTTAAGATAACAATACACAATTGAGCCTAACTTTAAATTGAAACTATAATAAAGTTATTGTTAATAATTTATAAACAAACACAGGTGGTAGAAAAGTGTCTTTTTTAATTTGTTTGTGGGGAAATTTCAGTTTTTATTTGTATTTATTTGAAAGAATACAACGTCCTAAATGAAAACGAGCTCAAATAGTTTTTTTACAATTTTTCAATAGATTTCTTTTTGTTTAAACAACACGATGCCTTAATTTATATCAATATACAATTAAGTCAATCTTAAATTCAAACTTTAAGCAAGATTATTGTTAAGAATTTATAAGCAAACACACGTGGTAGAAAGTGTCTTTTTTAAACTGTTTGTAGAGATATATAAGTTCAAATATGTATTTATGTGAAAGAATACAATGTCCTATATGAACACAAGCTCAAATACTTTCTTTGTTACAATTTTTCAATAGATTTCTTTCAGTTTATGAGGTAAAGAGTGCCACGTTATTTCTTTTTAAGATTTTTGACTTGAATTTAACTATAAATAGCGGGATGGTTAAGATATTAATTTTAAAAATTGATAAGTACTTCGAAAGTGTTGACATTAAATTACTTAAAGTTTCAGTCCTTTTACTTATTACTTGGCTGTCCCTGATTGAAGTGCAAGCCCAAAATGAAGAACTTAGAGAACAAAACGAAGATAGAAAAAGCGCTGAACCTTTTACTGGGAGTTCAGCTCCACTTTCAACTTATCCAGTCCTGACTTCCTCAGATATCGCCGTTGAAACTGTTTTACATACAGATGCTGCTCCTACAGAAAGGGAAATTCAGGGCTACGCAGCAGTCTCTTCTCAACAAAAAGAGGATAAGAGGAGGAAGATTAAAGCGTACAACTTAAGAAATATTAAACGTCAGATGCGTCATAAAAGAGGCTTTAAAACTAGGCGACAATTTGGAATGCCCGTTAAATCAGCGAAAAATCTTTATTATACATTGCCATCAAATATGTTTTCCTACGACCCAAATGTAGTTATACCCAAATATGTATTAAAGCCTGGAGATGTTATACACACCAGTTTGGGTAAAATTATTGTTGTTAGTTTAGACAACGGAAATGTGCAGTAAAATTTTGTTTAATTTTCCATTTTTGGCTGTAATATCACTATTAGTATCTAGTATGATACAATAATCCAATATTTTAATAAATAAAAATTTTCTTTGAAAATTTATTCATATCAAATTTTTACACAACGTTTTGTTAGGTTGTGCTTCAATGTCCTTTTACTTAGTAGGTAATAAAAAAGTGATTAAGCTGTGAACAAGGCTCCGTAACCTTAACTATTATATGACAAAAAAAAAGAGAAAAACCTGGAAAATTATATATGCGGACTCTGCTTCGAAGGCGTTGGGGCAGTTAAACGCATTGAATTTGAATATCTTTCCGCAACAAGCATGGGGCTAAGGATCGCACGCAGCGACAAACCTTTTCTTTCTTTAAGCCTTTTTACCATTTTAGGGCCAGAATTTCGCCAAATCCTTTTTTGCCTGATCCAAATATCCTTAGAAGTATAAACGGTTTTATCTCTAGCTTTGTGCGTTTTAGGGAGTACGAGGATTCATTGATTCAACAACGTTATTCCTTTGGTTATATAGATTCAACTTAATTTTTTTTAAAAATAAAAACAAACACCAAAATACACTGTTTAAAAAGTAGCAATAAATATGACTTAAGTTTTTTTTTTTTTCAAAAGTATAAAATCTCTGACTTAGTGGTGCACTTTTAACAACCATAAAAATTTGCACACATTTGTTGATTTTAATTTTAGCATTCCAACAGCAATAACCTTGTGTTTATTTAAAGGAAAGAAAAAACAACATAAAAAAGGATAAAAAAGAAAATTTTTATTTCGAAAATCTTTTGTAACTGCTTTTATGTAAATATTTATGATGATGCTGCCACTGATGTTCGTTCGCTCAAAGTTTTGTTTGTTAAATTCCTTATGTTTAAAATAGCAGAAACTTTACAATGTTTTCTATTCCTTGCCATCTAGTTTCTGTTATTTTTATTGTTCTTTTGCTTGAACTATAAAAATATTTCTAGTTTGGCACTCTACGGTTTAAGTGATAACAAAGTACATCCTAGGGCTTGTTAAGTGGTTGCTTTTTTAGAATGTGGCATATTAGGTGTTTATACACAGAAAAAAAGTAACGGCAAACCAATTGTTATATTAACGAACAAATTGTTAAATCAATTATTTTGTTGTTGAATTGGGTTAGAGAGCAGGACATCTAGCCAGTGCTCTAATTTGTTCTTTTATAAGCCAGGAAAAAAATCATGAACCGGCTATATCGGCTTTAGTGTTATAAAACGTAAACCCAATACCAGTGAGAGCGATATATTCGGCTGTGCCAAACCTTATATAACCCTCACATTAGCCTTTCGAAGCCCCGAACTTTTTTTTATTTTAATTCATTTATTATTTATGATATATTTCTAATTTTTAAATAGAAGCCGGTGTCATATTTTAACCCTCTTAGAGTGACTAAGGAATTGGTAGGGGTTTTGCACTGTTTTTTTTTTTCAAATTTTGTATGGCAACACTTTTGGCTGATGGAGATAGGGGGTAAAAATATTTTAGGAATATGTTTGGAAGGGGGAAGCTAGTAGGGATCAGTTGTACACTTTATTTCTCTAACACCGACTCTGGGAATCCTATGAGCGTTTTTACATAATTTTTTGAAATTGTGCATGGCAACCCCTTTACGTGAAGGAGATAGGGGGCAAGTATATTCCACGAATATGTTTGGGAGGGAAAACTAATGGGATCGGTAATAAACGTTATTTCTCTAAGGCCGACTCTGGGGAATTTAAGGGCCTTTTTACATAATTTTTGTAAACTTTGTAAAGCAACGCCCTTAGGTAGGAGTGATAGGGGCGGGTATATTCCATGAATATGTTTGGGAGGGGAAACTAATGGGGATTGCTCGTACACCTAATTTGTCTAAGGACAAATCTGAGGAAGCTATGGGTGTTTTTACATCATTTTTGTAAATTTTTTATCACAGCCCCCTTGGGTAGTCGTAATAGGGGGTAAAAATGTTTACGAATTTATTTTGGAGGGAAAACTAATGGGGGTCTGTGGTATATTTTATTCCTCTAGGAGCGACTCTGAACAAGTTGTGGGAGATTTAATCCTATTTTTGGCTGGAGATAGGAGGTAGTATATAATTTACAAATATGTTTGGATAGAAAAATTAATTGGGGTCGAGATAACATTTTATCTTTGTAGGAGCACCTTGGAAACTGTGGGAGCGATTTAAAAAAAATTGAAAAACATATAATATTTGTATGTCAACCCTGTTAGAAGGCAGAGAGTGGGTAAAAGTATGTAACACAAAAATGTTTGTAGAAAAAAATTAGTGCGAGTAAGTCTTACATTGCACATTGTACGGGGTAGCTCCTGGGCAGTTGAAAAGGTTCTTATGAACAAGTTTTAGAGAAATATACAGAAGTGGTCTTGATTTTTGACTCAAACCTCAGTCAGCTAGAGATTTTCCTGAATTTCATTAGCAGTTTGCTCGCAGATATTCCTGATAAATTGATATCACCTGCAGGTCTATGTGGGATCGGAGCGCTTTAAAAAGTTGATTTCAAAAATAACACGGGCAGACGGGAAAATGGACGCGTATTTGTTTATACTTTATTTCTAAGCCCGATTCAAAATTTATTCCTTAAAAACACCAATAATACTTTAAAATAAATTCGAATCCCAACATTGTGTAGCAAAAACTTTATTTTTATTGGCTTGGAAAACTATACAATTGCATTTGTTATATTTTACCAAAGAGGGAATTTTTGTAATTATTTGTGTATATACATATGTACTTGTGTTATTACAAAAGATTTAAAAAAGATTTGAAACTTGTTTTTAACTTTATTTAAAACATAACAGTAAGATGGCCATATACTTTAATGCTACTTTTTTTTAAAGATTTTTTTGTTAAAAAGAACTTGTTTAAGCCATTTTCGTTAGTTTCAAAATCACTCATATATCAATCCTTTGAGGATGGACATGTTTTGCCCGAACGATTTTCTCTTCTTTTTATAAAATATCCTTTAATAATGGTTGTGTCTAAAAATAATTGCCTCTGGGTTAAAACGGAATTTTTTTCATCCAAAAATATTTTTTCTCAACAATTTTGTTGACTCTGGAGAGAAAGAGAACTTCCTAATCCAAACAAAATTAAATTATAGTATCAGGTTGAACATATTAATTATTTAATTAAACAAAGTACATAAAAGATTTAAAATACTTAAAAAGAACAGATTGTCTGAAGGCAAATTCATATTTTTAAATAAGATTGTTTCAAAAAGTAATAAACGGTGCGGTATTCGGCAAATAGGTGATGGACCCAGCTATTAATATCCACCAGCAAGGGCCTCAAGGACTCCCGAAAACACTGAACTGGTTGAAAGCCCTTAATGTGAAACAGTCTCACTGGGACTTCCAAGAGCGATTGATCATGAATAAAAAAAAAATTTGAAGTTCCATCTTTATAAAATTCAAATCGTTCATGAACTAAAAGAAAGTGACTTTGATTTACGCAAAACTTTTTGTGAAACGATGTTGGAGCGTTTTTGTACTGTTTATTCCATTTTTTGAGGCGCGACAATGAGGCTCATTTTTACTTAAACGGCCACGTTAATAAGCAGAACCGCCGTGAAACAATAATTAATTGATCTGCATAAAACTAAAGACTTTAGTTATAAAATTTATTGAGGAATGTGCGGCCTATAACCTCTTTTAAAATATAACGTTTTCATTTTCTTGCAAATTTCATTAAAATCGGTCCAGCCGTTCTTGAGTTATAAGAGTTGTTACTAACAAGAAAAATTACTTCCTTTAATAAACGAGACTTTAACTTCTATTAAACTGATTTAAATTTTCTTCCAAAAATATCTCCATTTAAAAAAATCTAACAAAATATTTAAAAAAAAATATTCATTTTTAAGGGAAACCCAAATTATTATTAATATTTTAATAAAACAAAATTAGCAAATCTAAAAACTAATTTTCAGTTGAGTTTGACTCTTTAATTAAAACCCCTTAAACTGCAGAAGAACAAATAGACATTCAAAACAATGCACCCATCATAAAACAATAAACAAACCATATAACTTCCGGTTATTAGAGGCACGCACTTTGGATTATAAAGTTATTAAATTAATAAAAATAATAATAAATTAAATCTGAAAACAAAAAATATTAAATTTCCACAAACCTTAACATTCACACATTTAATTTTAGCTCTTGAAGAAAGTAAAGAAATGCATGTTTGTTTTTCAAAAAAAAAAAACTTTAATTGTATTTTAAATAGATACAACTTATAGTACTTATACTTGTATTTAACTTAAAATAAACATTTTTACAACATATAATAAAAACGAAAAGCTATTAGCCATAAATCCCAACATAAATTACAGAGCAAGTGTTTAAAAAATAAAATACAAAACACTAAAAATAAAACACAGAATGCATGGGAACAAGGGATATAAAAACACGACTAGACTAGATGTATTCAATTTATTTTATTTATGATTTTTTTTCTTTTTGTTGCGTTTTATGTAAGTTTTTTTTTCTTAGTAGTTATTCAACTTGTATTTAAACCTAAGATTAGCTTTATTGACTATTAAATATTCTTCTGTTTATTTTTTTCAAGTGTGTAAAAATCTGCTCTGTAGTAAAACAGCAGCCGCACAAAACATACAAGATTTTTTCGTAAATAATAAATTAGGAAAGGCAGTGAGTGGTAAACATTTTTTTTAAACTGATTGTAGAATAATAGCTATTAAAAACACAAATATAATATTTTAGACTAAGGACTAGCCTACACAGAAAGAAAACACTTTCTAAAATCAACAACTTTATTCTTGAATGTATCCAAAATCGTACTTGAAGTTTCTAGTTACGATCCGTTTTCTTAAATCAAGTCTGGTCAGGAAACTTAAAAAAACCAAACAGAAAAAACCTGTCGTCTTTATATTTATTTTAAAATCTAAAAAACAAATTGTCTTGGTGGTCTAGATGGTATTGCACTGATGTTGCTGTTTGAAGAGTCCCATCAGCGTCTGTTTCTTTTATTAGGGCACAACTCCTGGCTTCTAGACATAAAGCGCTATGGGTGGGATCCTAGAAAATAAGACCAAAGTTCATCCCAGGAACTTTAACTATGGGTTGGAGCTTTGGAATTGTTACCCACCTCCATGAAAACAATATACAATGAAAAAGATAAGAAAGAATAAAATAATAGGCGACCCCTGAACCACGATTTAAGGATTTGCACCTGGAATGTATGATACTTGTACGAAACAGGTGCATCCATTAAACTGGCGAATATACTGAATGAAGAGAAATAAAACATATCTGTCATCCAGGAAATGCGATGGAATGGTAACTAAAAGATTCAAAGGTGATGTTTACTTTAGCTGCCATAAAACGGATCATGAATTTTGATGCCGATTTTTTGTTAGCGAAACTATTAGCCGTCATGTTTTCAGATAAACACCTGTTGATGAACGACTAGCAATTATCCGCATCAATGCAAAAGTTATCAACATTCGCCTTATATGTGTACATGGCCCGATGAAAAAGAAGGATGACCAGATTTAAGACATATTTAAGTAGCGCCTACAGAAAGTGTATGCCCGCTATCCCAGACATGACGTTAAAATGCTTCTGGGTGATTTAAACGCGAAAATAGTTAGAGAAAGGGTTTTTTCAGTCCAACAATGGAATAATTAAGTCTCCCTGATGAAAGAACCGATAATAGTATGAGACTGATTTCATTCGCCGCTGCAGATAACATGGCAGTGCAGCACCAGATTTCAAGATCCAGATATCCATTAATCAACTTGGTCATCACCCGATCAAACCACTAAATACCAGACTGATTAAACACACTTTTCAAATCTGTTAGATGTACACTTTATTCGAGGGGCCAACGTCAACTCGGATCATTACCTAGTTGTAGCGTAAAGGTAATACATCAAGAAATGTGCAAGTGCCTTCGCGCAAAAAGTTTGAGGTCAAGAATCTATGCACACAACGTATTGCCAATGTTTACTCTACTCGAGTCACCTAATTGATTCAAGAGAACACCCCTTGTCCTGATAACGTACGTACTTAATGGCAAAATATCGACGTACTTGGGTATCAAAAACCTGTGGTGCGATGAGGATCATCGCAATGCTACTGAACGAAAAACAGCAGCAACACTCCCGATATTAGCAACGCTATCGGCACGTTAAAGATGTGTGAGAAAAGCGGGGAGAAGGAAAACACCTTTTCAGATAAAAATGGAAAGGCGTGAGTTCAAGGAAGTCAAGATGTATACGATGAGAAATGAAACCTGAAAATTCTTCCAAAAGTTTAAACATTAGGCTTTAGTGCAGGCATTTCCTCCTGAAAAGATCAACAAATGAACCTGGGAACAGATAAGGAAATGCTGCTGAGTAAGTGGAAAAAACATTTTTCTCAATTGTTAGTATTCGACAGTTGTTGTTAAGTAAACACCCCAAACCAAAGTGAGATTAAAACAGCCGTATTCTGCTTGAAGAATAATAAAGCTGCAGGTGCTGAAGGCTTGTTTGATGAGATGTTTAAGTACGGAGGTGATGAGTTTATAAGGTTCATGCATCAGCTCATCTGTGCTATTAGTATGGACAAACGCATCCCAGATAATTGGAGGCTAAGTGCTCTATGTCCTGTGCATCAAAAAGGAGACAAGTCTGTCTGCGAAAACTACAGATGATAAGCATCCTTTCAATCGCTTTTAAAATTTTTGCTTAAATATTGTGTGAACGACACACATGGTTTTAGATCTGACAAATCAACCGTTAATCAGATGTTCACACTTTGCAAGATCCTGGAGAAAACTAGTGAAAAATAAATTGACACGTATCCCCTATTCGTCGATTGGAAACCGGTTTTCGATAGTCTAATTTGTGCAGAGGTATACCAAGACATGTTTGAATTTGGCAAAATTAATAAGACTTTGCAGAATGACATTAACTGGAACAAGAACTTTAGTTAAAAATGGAAATTATGTTTCCGAACAGTTTATCACCAAACGGGGATTAAGAAAAGGTGAGTGTTTTTAACATTTCCCTAGAAAAGGTCAAACGTGATGGTGAAGTAGACAGAAATATAACCATCTTGAACAAGAGCCACATGCTACTTAAATATGCTCATGTTATTGATATCATGGGAAGAACTTTGCGAGATGTAACTGCTGCGCTTGCAAACATTGAAAATGGGTCTGCTGGTTATTTAGACGAAAACGACATTAATGGTTTCAGCGAAGAAAAAATCTATTATGTTGTACGTAACTGTGGCTATAATTATGAAGCTGTTGAGCAAGTTGTATACCTTGGTACCGCCATCAATAAAATAAATGACACCAGCTTGGAAATACGAAGAAGAGTAATACTAGCAAATAGATGTTACTTTGGCTTAATTGCACAACTTAAAAATACAGCCCCTCCTTGTAGACCAAAAACACTACTATGCAAGACACTTATGTATATAACTTGTGCTATTATATAGTGCTGAGGAGTGGGTAATTGCGCAAGTAGATAAAGCAGTGCTTGGAGTATTCCAGAAAAAGATTTTTTTTTAAATATATGGGCCGAGTTGTGCTAAAGGAAATTTTTGGCTTCGAAGGAATACTGAGCTGTTTGACGACTTTGACGTAGTTGCGTTGGCTTGGTCGTGTTCTGCAATTAAAAGAAGATGCACTCGCCAGAAAGCTTTTTGAACACGACATGCGAAGCAGGAGAAGCCCGAAGCTCCATTGGAAAGATCAGGTCCAACAACATTTTGCTAATCTAAATATTTTAATTTAGACAAAAAGCGCAGAAAATATAGGCACTTGGAGATCAGTCCTATCCCTGCTTGACCCCTCACCAGGTTGTGGAAAGCCAGTCAGAAAAAAGAATCAGATAATACGAAATAGCATTTCTTTGGAATCTTTTATAATTTTAACATTCCAAAACTAACCATTACAAAAACAAATATAGATGAAAAAACAAGTAAGAGCTCTGCATTCGGCTGTGCCGAATCTTATGTACCCTTCACAGCAAGAAAGGGTTTTATCCTTTCTCTTTCAGATTTTGTATAGCAACACCCTTAGCGGGTGGTGATAGGGGATATTGTAGAGTCGGTCTTACATTGTCCTCTCGTTTTTAGGCAACTCCGAGGAAGTTGTAGAGGTTTCTATTCACAATTTTTAGAGAAGCAAAGAGAGATCTTGGATTCTGACTAATATCTTGGTCAGCTTTCGGCCATTTTGTTGAGTTTCAATTGCGTTTTTTTCGCAGATATTTTCGATAACTTAATAGCCGATTTCGGGTCTATGCAATATCGGAGGGCTTCAAAAAACCGACTTCAACTTTAAAACGGACTGACGGACATCACTTAATCACTTCCCTCTCTATTAGGACCAAGAAGATGTATACTTTATGGGGCCACAGATGAATATTAAAGTATGTAATTACAAACGGAATGACAAACTTATATATACCCAAATCACTTATGTGAAGAGTATAAAAAGTATAAAATAGTAAAGAAGAGGGTATTAAAACCAGAAAAAATATGTTGCACATGTCATTACAACATAATCTCTTGTCATTATACCATAAGCCAACACTTATCAATTTTAAAGATCTGATTAACTTTGCCACGTACAACAGCACTACATGTCATACTTAGTAAAACATGTAGACAAATGTAAATGCAACAAAATGCTTAGGTGATTGATAATTGGTTGGGGCAGGGGGAAAATATAAAACATATAAAACAGATTCGTAGATAAATATGTATAGGATGAATGACTGAATAGATGGATGAAGATAGAAATAAATAAGTGGCTGAATGCTTAACAGATTGCATACAATAAGAGATATTTAATAAGTGGATACTGCATTGTTGTATATAAAATAATTTTACTTTTTTATAAATGTTTAGTGAAAAACACAGAAAAAATTCAAAAACACAGACAGAAACAACAAGAATTAATATCTAAACAAATGTTTTACGATTAAATTCAATGTTTGTTTGTCGTATTACTAAAGCTGTACAATGTTTTAGTGTAATTTTTTTTACGAGACTACATGGTTTGAGCTATGAGAAGCCTTATAGATATGCATAAAGTATTATAAATGTTTTCGAATTAGACAGCATGCAAGTATTTATGTATTTAAACATGTCAAAAATATTTATATCTCGTGCTGGCAAGAACAAAAGACAGAGTAAAAACTGATTGTGTGTAGGGAATCATGCAGTGGTCTAGATATTGATGGGCATATATATACTAATTTATGTTTGTTTGCGTGTATAACTATATGTAACTACATACCATATAGTTTTGATTTGGTATGTTTAAAAGGTTTTCAGTATTACTTAAATATGCTGGGGATTAGTGTCAAAAATAATTCAAGTAGCTGCCATAAATATTGCAAATGACATATACAAACAAATGGGAAAAAACGAGTAAAAATACCCATTGAAGTTTTTGTTGAGGAGTGCATTCAGCAAGAAATCTATACTACTTCGCGTTTATGATTACACGAATACCAACATAAAGCACATTTGCCAAAACAACGAATAAATCTTGTGACTATTCTTACGTTAAAATCAAAGGATAAATAACGGTTTTATTTTAAATAAATTGAAGTTCCTTAATTTTAGAAAAATTGAGTTTTTAACGACTGGCTCACCGATTTTATTATAATTTACGATGGTCACCACCACCGACGTCGCCCGATGTAACCGTAATGGACTTTTTTTATTAGACTTAGTCAAAGAAAGGGCTTAAAAGGACTATCCCTAATCTTTTGTGGTTTTAAAGGAAAATATTCGTCAATAAATCAGATCAATTGTATTCAACTTGACGGAAGACATCTAGATGACATGCTTCTTAAAAAATAAAATCCGTATTTCCATTCTATCGCACAATGCTCTTAATAAAACTTTATGTCAGTAATTACCTTTTTCTTTATTAAACTTTGAAAATATACATAAATCTGCCACCAGACGCTTATCATCCCATACTTTCAAATTCATAAAAGCTTGACTTGAAGTAAGGCATTGAAAAGGGGTAGAGGACCCTCTTTAAGAATTTTATGAGAAATTTAGGGTGCCTAGATTTCCTGACCATTTCGTCGTGAGGACCGATGAATCACTTTTGTGTTATTTTCACGCAAACAAAAAATGGTAACTCCGTTATTCTTTTAGTATCTTCATTATTTCTCATTACACAACGCTTAGTGTAAAAAGTACATTGTACCGGGGACTGCAAATTAGAAGGTCTGTGAGACCGACTTATAGTTAAGTGTTACATTTTCGTCAGGTAAGTTGGTTTTGCTAAGTTAGAAATTTTAAGATGAAAATGCACAATTAACGGTCAGTTCATATGATTTAATAATAGAATTATGTTCAAAATTAATTACCGTGAGATTTTCTTTAGATATGACAGATATTGAGCGCATAAAAGCTGTTCTGAATGAACACGACTCAGATCCAGATTATGATGTGGAAAGTGGTACTGAATACGAAGATAATATTGATGTGTATGAAGCAAATACTGATACTGAACAAGAAGACTCTGACGAAAGTGATGTTAAAGATTCACATGATGCTGAGTCCAGTCACATTCACTTTTTTTTGGAAAATACTAAATTACGAAGTGGATGAAGTCCTTCCCTAAATCCTCATTTTGAAATAAATTTTTTTTTTGTGTTCCGTTTTTTCTTGAATTAATTTTATTTTTTTGTTTACTCTTAAGATACATATATGTATGTTATTAGAAAAGCAACATTTTGAAAATGTTGTATTTTGGAAATTAATTTTTTTTTTATTTTTATATTAGGTCTTAGATCAAAAATGCCAAAGTATCGTGATGAAGTATTAATTGATGCTGTGTGCTTAAAAAAAACTTAATTTTGTTTTTTTCTTACTTCAGTTATTTCAGATTAGTTTCTTAAATATGTCCACTGCACAGGTTTGAAAAATTTTAGAATAGTTTTGAGATACCGAGAAAGACTTGAAATTGGTCTGAGAGACCGAGAAATGTGTCGCACAAAAATGAAAATAGTCAGGAAGGCTAGATACGTTTAGATTGTGTAGATGTCTAAAAATTAGTTTAGTTGTTCAGCCTTGTGAAGACTAAAATGTATTTTTAATTTTTAAAAAAAGATAAAAAAAATTTGTGTCTATATTTTAAAGTTTGATTTAAATATACATACTAACTTTATAAATAAAATTTTAAGAACAATATTACTAAATAAAAATTAGGGTTATAATTAATCTGAATCTGATTTAGAATGAAATCTTATTTCACCACAACTTGGAGGGGTCCACTTATTTTCCAAACTTATTAAGATTCATAAAAAGATCACGGTCTTCAATCTCACTAAACTGAGTAATGGTATAATTCTCTTCATTTTTCTTCTTCTTCATTTATCTCACAGTAAAACTAAATTAAGCAAGTATGTAGTTAGTAAAATTTTTTTTAACGGTTTATTTAAATACCTTTTATATTTACTGTAACGCCAAAAAGTAATGGCCTTAGATCCATCTTTAAGTATATCGTTCGCCTCAGAATCACTTTTTAATCGATTTAAGCGTATCCGTCCGTCCGTATGGCTGAGGGTCCATGTGTTTTGTGAACACGCTGCAGGTTGCCGTTTTAAGATATTTTAAAGAATTTGGCACAAAAGTTTTTAATTTTGCTGATAATCGGTCTACAGATGTGGTGTTGGTCTTAATACCGTCTGGCTTGACGACAATAACTTTCTTACTTGTTTTAGTTTTATACTATAACATTTTCCTTTAAAATTGTAAAATTCGAAATTATTACAAAATTGTTGAATATTTTGTTTAGTAAACAACTGAACTAAATTCTTTTCTTTTTGGTTTAAATTTGAATTTTACTCTTAATTTATGTAAGCAAAAGAGCTTTGTTTGTCTAACTGTGTATAAGCTATTGTTTGTGTTTGTTTCGTCAAGATTAATTTAAATATTTGATGGAAAATAAATAAAATTTGATTATTTGTGTGCTAATTGAATTATTAAATCAAATGCTTACCAAAATGGTTAATTTCAAAGAAGAGAACGATGGCCCAGAAGAAAAAAAATCAAACATACCCAGCAAAAACTTCACTTAAAACTTTTTTATAATGACTTCATTAATTCATTATTTTGTAGCCCCAATTGCCACTTTTCTTCTATTTGCTATTTAATTTGTAATGACTTATTAAGAGCACGTTATGATTTGTATAATCAATTAAAGTCATAATATTGTTATTATAAACCAAGTCTATTCGGATTATGTACTTTAAAAAATCAAGCAGAACAAAACTTGTTGTTTGAATATATTAAATATTTAATATATAGAGTCAGCGCGCTGGTGCTTGAGTTTGGAAAGTCCCTGGTTCGAATCTCATCAACGGTAAGTACAAAAAATGAAATTATTAAGTATCTTTAAAATAAAAAATAAATTAAAAAAAAGTCTTCTTCTTGTTTTAAAAATATTTGCGACTACTTATTTTTTAAATTAAATCATTAAAAATAAAAGTACTAATTTTTTTGGGGTATGACATCGCGAACAAAAATAAGTGCTTTTTACAGTCGAATTGTAAGAAGTGCTTAACGATATTTCTACTTACTTTTCTGCTTATTTTGTAAGTAAAGTTTTTGCTGGGTATTTTTATATTTTCTTTTTTGTTGTTGTTGGTGATGAGCGGTTAATTTTTTGAGATAGCTCCAATACCAATGTCCTCCCGGAATATGCATTTTGGAACATAAATAGCTCTAATGCTACTCTATTTTGACGAATTTTTGCACGTGTCCAACTTAATGCCACTTACTAGCGTACTGAACAAAAGTATGGTTGGTATATTTCTGGATATAGCCCCTTTTTAATTGTGCTTTAGGAATAAGCATTTTGGGCTGTAAATTGCTAGAATTTTGCCTAAATGCTTAGCTTAATGCCACCAACTATTATACTGAATACAGATATTATCGGTATATTTTCGGATAAATCCCCACACAAATGTTGTGTAGGATATAAAATGTTGAGCTTGTTTTCGTGTACCTTTAATAAAAAAATCTCTTTTCTTTACTTCTTATTTATAAAATTTTTTATATATTTCTTTTGGAGTTTTTATATTTCTTTTACCGGTACAAAATTAGAAAACTCTTTAAATATTTTAATTTAATAGTTATTGCGCAATTTATTTATACCAAATCTAAGTTCGGGGGACCGTTAGATTTAATTCGGCTTCGAAAAGCTGATTTAAACAAATACAGACAGACACACTGACTGACTAAGAAAAC
Source organism: Melanophora roralis (assembly GCA_963583895.1). Classification (NCBI taxonomy): domain Eukaryota; kingdom Metazoa; phylum Arthropoda; class Insecta; order Diptera; family Rhinophoridae; genus Melanophora; species Melanophora roralis. Next base: position 80,651,701 of record OY757189.1, read on the forward strand.
TAAGATTGTTTTTCAAACTCTTATTTTAAAAACATCATATTTTTTCCAAGAATGGTAGTTTTTAACGTTTTTTTATAAGGAAAATACTAAAAGAATATGATTTCTGCTCATAATGGTCACTAGAAGGCTGTAACGGGTGTCACCAAAAAAACTTAGTTTAAAAGAATTTTTATTCTAAAGATTGCATTGTGAAAAACACGTACAATTATTTTGATTTAGGTGATGGCTTAAAGTATTTCTAAGCGCATTAAAATCTTTATATCAACAAAGAATCCATTTTTTTTTAAAAGAAAACTTTTAAAAAATTATGGCGGGTGTAAAAAGGTAGAAAAAATAAAAACATATAAAAGTACCAGGGTTGCGTTAAAAAGGGCAAGTCATACGAATGGATTTAAGAGGCCCCAGCGAAAAAAACATTCTAGTTCGATCCGGGGGAAGAACCAAGCTGAAAAAGATTTTTTAAAACTTGGTGCTGGAAATTGGAGACGAAACGCATTAGATCGACGAGGACTAAAATTTATTCCGAATAAGGCTACTGACCTTAACACTTGTTTATAAGCCATCTATGTAAGTAATATAAGCCAATTTATTCATATTTCGATAATTTTTTTTCTTTTGAGACGTAAAATGGTTTATTTTCCTTACAAAAAGGAAACAATTTTTTATATTAAGGGCCGTTTAACGTGAAGTGTCCCATATGCATTTAAAAAGTATGCAAAATGTGTAATTTGTATATCTTTGACAAAAACAATATTTGGCTTATGGACAAATATATACAAAAATATTTGTAATTTATAAGGAAAATTTTAAAATTTACTTTTTGTAATTAATAAATAAAAATAAACACAACCACATTCAACAAATTGTTGTGCACACAGATACATATGTATATGTAAATATATTGAGATTTGGATACCATATACACAAATATTTAAATACAGACACATAATTGTATAGGTCCTTTAAAAAGAGTTTACAATTTACATGAGCTGCTGTATGAAAAAATGTTGATGTTAATATCTCTTATAGTTCTAAAGATATCGCATATCAAACATATCAAAAAATGGCTCATTTGTAAAAGAGCTTCCTGCGCACAGTGGGGTCAGAATCGAAATCGATTGGAAATAATTTAGTCATTTTTAAGCAACTGGTACGATTGCCATAAAAATTCACATACATAGATAAGGCAGAGGAGTCTTCAAGTTAAGGCCTTGGGTAAAACCGCTCTCCCTTAGCTCAGGGGCAGGATTCTAAATATTTTGAATACCCAGATCCCGCAAAAATCTCTTCAGAAAACGAGAGTTATGACCTTTTAAATATTTTAATTCCGAAATTTTTCAAGGAACTTGGTGCAGTTTTTGACGAATCTAATCAAACACAAGGCCAATTTTTTTATAAATTTTTTGTGTTTGTGTACACAGGAAACAGACTTAATCGTTTTTATTAGGGGATGGCATAAATGTTGGGAAGACAGAAACTCTTGATGTTCTTGGCATGAGAATTCAGTGGGATGTTCGTTGGACGAAACACGTTTTTCATGTATTGAAAAAGCATCCAAGTGCCTTGGTTTCTTAAAATGGCGTAGGAATTACTTTTCGCCATCCGACCTTCTTAACATACATATATACAACCTATACACGGCTGTAAATGGAAAATAACTCACATGTATAGGCACGTGCTCCGGGGTCTCTTTGAAGCTACCTTGACCGCGCTCAAGACTGGAGCCTTCGTGATATCCAACCGTCTGGATTCACTTGAACATCTTCGCAAAATGGGGTGTGTTTTACCACTCTATCGATATTACAATGGAAGGTGCTCTAAAGAAATCAGGGAACTTGTTCCTAAACCAGGGATTTTTTGCGTGGCATTCGCAAAAAGAGCACATCCATTTGTGGTCGACTAGCCAGTAGTGAATCGCAATACTCATTACAGAGAAAATTCGCTCTTTAGTTGCACGGTTCGTATGTGGAATAAACTTCCTAAGGATGTCTTTACAGTCACACTTAATATGCTCTAAAATAGTTGGGACTGGCTACTGCGAAATTCAAACTATTTTAAAAAATTCAAGTTAAGCGATTTTAATCTGTAATTGCAAGGCTGCGTTTAAAAATCGGAACCCAATATCGGAAGCAACAATGTATATTAAAATATGTTAATGTTTAAAATCTGCCTTAGACCAATTGTAGGTTCACTGTTAAGAAATCTAAAAATAGTAAGTTCTTGGATTTTTGCCAGGTTTTCCTGACAATTGAGTTTGTTTTTTTTTATAAAATTTTAAACAGTTTAATTTTATTGTTTATGAGTGAATGAACAAACAGCATTTTGTTTTTATATATTTCATAATAAAAATTTTGTATCAAATTATAAATTTAAGACTTAGGTTAGGTTAGGTAGAACAGGCAGCCGTTGAAGGAAAGATTACAGCTCACTTGGGTCCGCTTAATTCGGTCCCTTTGTGTTACCTGGAGAGGCAGATAGAATAGGTTGAGATGGAAGGAAAGAAGAAATTTTAGAAAGAAAGAAAGAATTGAAGAATGAAGCAAACTTACCAGGGTCTCTGGTGGGAATCGAACCCACAACCCCCAGACTGGTAGGCTTGTGCACTTACCACTGACCTACCGGGGCACCCAAAAAAATTTTAATATTTTAATATTTTGACCAAAAATTTGAGGCTATCTCCCGATATTTTAAAAGATTTGGGACAGATTTTAGAAACCTTTTACTTTTCACGTAAGGCAACACAATTTCCTTTTAAGCAAAAGTTAAATAAGGTCAGTTTAAATGTCAAATCAAACTAAATAAAAATTAGTTGACAGCTTGTAAAATGGCCGTCATGCCTTTAAAAAAAACAGCTTTTATGACGCATACATTTTGTGAAGCTTGGTGAAGCTAGTAAATACCCTATTCGAAATAATATAAAAACATACAAAAGGTGTTCTTATGCTTGTTCTAAATTTAGTGTCCTACTTCTATTGGCATTAATCTTGTCTCCAGCAATGCAAATCAGGTCCATATGATTTATACATATTAAAACTGAATTTAAATGGCACGCTTGGTATTATTTAAGAATGTAAAATAAAGTAAATTTTGAAATTTTTATCTTGCCTACTCTAAACATTAAATTTAAATTAATTTTAAAAAGTTACAGTGAATCATCACACACATTTACAAATTGCTTGATGAAGTGAAAATCATTGACTTTGATGCATTTAAACTAACGAACTTAATATTGGGAGCATTTCCCAGCAAAAACTGCTGCTACGCCGTAGGTAGGCTTGTAAGGGAATATCAAGACAGCAAAGCTTACAAACCTGCTTACGTATGGCATTATATTTGTTCGCGATGCCCCACTTAGTTGCATTTCATGTTAAGTGCTTATTTCGGGGCTATGAATATCCAGTTAATTCATGTAATTTTAGCGCTTCTTTAGTTGTTTAAATTTATTGCGTCATCTAAAAAAATGTTTTGCCGAGTTATTATGTTCGTTACTTGACAAAAAACTAATGTTTTTTTTACTCACTGCCTTACAGTAGTGCTTCTTAATATGCACTTGAGTAAGCGAGTGTGTAAAACGGTAAAAGTTTTACATTTACTGCCATACACAATTGCATTAATTAAGGGAGAGATAAGTGCTTGCTGCGAAGCGCATAAGTATACTAGAAAAAGTATTTACTGCTTACAAAATCTCGATTATTTTTTGCTGGTTTGTTTTACAAATTGATATTAAAATTCCAGCAAATATATGCACTTGAGTGATTATTAACATTTATTTTCAGCATCTGAGTTTTAATATGTATTATATTATATTCATAAGTGTTTATTAGTGGTCATAAGGTTAAGTATTATGCATGTAAGAATCTAAGTAGGTATGTTAATGTAAATCATGAAAAATATACAAAATATCTTTAAGGTATTTTAAATGTTTAATTTGTAATTGACTTTAGTATTTCATTAGTCATACAAATATTTGAGTAAACGTTATTAAAATCTTATTGATTCAATTTTTTGAATTAATTTGGTATAAATATATATGATTGTGTTCTTTATGTGGTTGAATTCTGAATACAATTTTTTTTTTTTAATTTGGTAACAAGTAAAAGACAATACATTTACATAACTTAGTTTAAAATTCAATTGTTATTCAAAAATACCTTGTTAAAAGAATTGTTGAAATTTTACATTTACGTTTATATGCAAAATTAATATTTATTTATTTGAAATCAATCAGAAATATTTTCTGAAGGGCCTATATATATATGTGTATAAAAAACAGCATTAGTGACTAAACGACTGCCTGACTGACTGACTGACTGACTGACTGACTGACTGACTGATTAATTATTGCAGAGCCCAATTTAAAATTTGGGCTGTGGTTACTTCTCCATATGTGTAGATCCGAGATTTTGGGAAACTCGTATCCAAAGGAATTAAAAACGGACCAAAAAGAAAAAAATCAATATGGTAATATCTCTCGTATTATCCTTGTAGAACTGGAAAACAAAATTGTTTACAGAAATTATACCACTAAGGGCTACCAAAAAAAAGTTTAAAAAAAATTAGTAAATAAGTTAATAGAGATATATTTAATATAATCAAATAATAGTCAGAAATATTTTTAGAAATATGCATTTGTACATACTTAAACCATCAACAAACAAAAACTGGGTAAAAAACCTCAATAAAATATAAGAGCATCTTATAGTATTGAAAAATAAAAAAATTATTATTTGCTTAAATTTAAAATTAGATTAATATCTGGCCTTAAATAAATTTTTTGGATATAAAAGTTATTGCAATTTTAAATATTAAAAAGAAAACATTAAATTTGATTGTAGCCAACTGAATTTGGGAAAAGTAACTGTGTTGAGAGTTAAGTGGAAAAATTTATCGTTGGAGCAAAAGTTACTGCTTCTGATTTTATTTTTTTCAAAGGATGTCAACGGATCCTCTTGATAGGTTTAATTTGCCTAAGTTTTGAAATCAAGGAGAAGAAGTTAAAATTTTAGTCATTTTATTATTTTTTATTAGCTTATTTATAGCTTTATTTCTGTGCTAAATTTTTGGGTTGCCAGAGACCCTTTAATCTTTGAGAAGCGCATAGAAGGCAATACTTTTATGGTAAATTTACAAGGAATATATTAATTAGTTTTTAACTGTCATTTTGAAGCCAAATAATAATTTATTTTATTTTTAATTTATTCGGTTGGTTTTCTTTTTTTTTTTTTTGTTTGCTTTTAAGAGATTGGAAGTCTTGTCATATTTTTAAAGGTAAAACTTCAAAGCCAAAACTGAAAAAATCTATTTTTAGTTTTTAATTCTTTTAATTTATTTTTATGTAAAAATTAACCTCTTTCTTTTTTCTTTAGAGTTGTTAATTCTTCACAATGATCGAAAAGGCTTGTTTTTGATTAACTTTTAATTTTTTACTTAAAAATTTGAGCTCTAAACCAAAAAATAGAATTATGTATTTGAAAAAATTAATTACTCATACGTACATAGGCCATCTGCACATGTAAACAGATTAGAAACTTATATACATTGATTATGTTTAAGTGCATGCGGAAAATATTTGTAGACCTATTTGAAATTTCTTAAGGCCTTTGTTATACTTTAAACTTATAATGCTTGTTTGTAGTGTGCTTAAGAAAATTTCTTCTAGTTAAAGTGATTTTCTATGGCATGTGTAATCAATGTAGCGTTTTATTGTTATATGAAGCACAAAGTGTTCATAAACATTTGTAACTTAAAGGAAAATTACTTTGTTAAAACATATTTAACATTAAAGGAAAGTTAATGAAAAAGGATTGTGATAATGTTTGCAATTAAATTTTTTATAAAAAGGAAATTCAGTTCATTTAAAATCAGGAAATTTTCCAAGATTTTTTTTGTAAAGACTGACTCTGGGGAGGTTATGACCGTTTTAACATCATTTTGGCAAATTTTGTAATGCAACCCCTTAGGCGCTGGACATAGGAGGTAAGTATGTTCGAGAAATATGCATGGGAGTGAAAGCTAATGGGAGTCTTAGACATATATTATTCCTCTAGGGACGATTCCGGAGAAGTTGTAATGGTTTTTGCTCTAATGTTTTCAAATTTTGTATGACAGCCTGTTAGGGGTTGGAGATAGGCGGTAAGAATGTTCCACAACAAGTTTAAGAGAAACAATTAAATGGGGTAGGTCTCATATTTAAGATTTGCAGAAGCTCTCTAAGAGATGTGTAAGCGATTAAAAAAATTAAAAAAAATTAGCTTTGTATGGCAACCCTGTTATTGGCGGAGATAGCGTGTAAGTATTTGGCACAAAAATGTTTGGGAGGAAAAATGAATGAGAGTCATTCTTACAATGCACCTGTAAAGAGCCACCTTCTGGGCATTTGAAAAAATTTTTTTGTAAAAATTTTAGTTATATAAACAGACGTAGTCCTGCCTAATGCCTTATACCTCGATTTTGCTGTTTTTAAACACAACAATTTTCCACAGGTATTTCTAATAATTTTCTAATCATTACGGGTCAATACAACATCGGGGGGCTTCAGAACGTTGATTTCAACCATAACAATGACAGTCGGACACACGGGCAGACGGACATCGCTAAATCGACTTCCATATCTATAAGGACCAATAAAATATGAACTTTATGGGGCTTCAAATGGATACTAAAGAGATTACAAATGGAATGAATATTTACCTTTATCAGTTATGTTAAGGGTATAATGACCAACTAATATCAATATTTTTCTTACATACAATTAAGAGTTGCTGCAAAAAAATATTTTTTTACATTGAACATATTTAGATGAACAGGCTTCAGTTCTTTTCTCTCTATGTACCTTCCAAGGCTAGTGTAAATATATTTTCGATCTCTTGGTATTTTAAACTATCATAAATGTGTCTTATATATATATGCCCAAATTTGTGCAATTTTGTTTATTTCGGTTGATAAATTTGCATCATCACATGTCAAGCATTAATTCGAAATATTTAGATATTATGATTTTATCAAACTTCAATTACAAAATTCTCATACAGATACGAGCATTAGATAAATATTATAAATGTTTGTTTTGTTGTCTATAAATTATTTTGCAGGCATTTAGATTTGCACTAAATTAACATGCTTTCTGAGGCATACATAACAGATTGCTTGATATAAACTATAAATTCCAAATACGATATTTACTAAAGTGATTAGTTGAAATTAAATTTATTGGAAGTGTAATGAAATCAAGTTGAAAGTTAATTTATATTTTGTAATACATACACATACATATGTGAATTTACATTAACGATGTAAAGGTCAGTGCAGTTAAATATTTAGAAACATTTGAAAATATTGACATACAGTAGTATTTATGTAATTTCTACCGCATTATCAAGTTTATTACAGTAATAGACTTGTAAAAAATATTACAAATCCTAACAGATAGTAATGCTGAATAGGGTTGAGTTCTAAAACTTATCCTCCTTAGATCGACTCTTGGGCAGTTTTTCATATAATTAACCCTACTGAGTAGCCATTTCTCAATAAGTCACATATTAAAAGAATTGCCCCAATATCTAAAGCTTGCTAGCAAAAATACTTGTACATTTCTATTTCACTCCGACCGCATTTTTTTTCAAAATAAAATGCCTATAATTACCATTTAAATGGTACTTGGTTTTTTAAAAACTGTAATTTATGTTTGCAAAAATTTGTTCATTTATTTAAACAACATTTGAGATGTGTGTACTTAGTCTTTAAGTATGGATTGATGGGAATAGCGGCAAGCAGCTAGATCAATGACTCAAAAATCTTCATTATACTGGTCACACAATGATATTTTAAAAAATTGTTCTTAAGAATTTATATAATGACAAGGGATCTAAGACGGAATATATATAGTCAAAGACGTCAGTTTCAGAAGAAAACCGCTGATAGTGATTCTTAAAAGGGGGCCTTTGTAAAGATTTGACGGTCTGTATGAGGGGTGTGTAGTTTATTCGATAGATATAGAATGGATAGGTGCAATGGATTCACCCTCTATATCACTTAAAATGTCCTTGGATTGTCCTTTAGACTATCTGAAAATATAAGGGTTTGGTCGACTCAGAAACTGTTAATCTTAAACAAAATCAGTTTTTTAAGTAAAACAAAAAAATGTATTTATTGCTGACAGACACAAGGCTCTCAATACCTTAAATGCCAAGCTTTTGTTGGTAATTCGATGACGTTGGGTTCCGAAGCATTGTTGGCACTAAAACCTCCGATTAGCTTCTTGTAATTGCTTAGCCCTTGAGTTGAAGTATAAGTAGAAAACCGTGAGTTTCCCAAGACGCTACTGATAATAGAGGATTAAAACATGAATACCTTACTTGGCGAATCTTAAGAGGTAAAAAGATTCTGTAGGATATCCATCGCTTTATTGCTGACAATTAACTAAGAAAATACCAAGCTTTTTATGAATCTAGGAAGATTAGGTGCAAGGACCGTGATTGTAATTATAGCTGATCATGTTTCGGATAGTGATGAGAAGGGGCAAATAGAATTGTGACACCTCCGATAATTATATAATGTGTGGAAAAAAAAAGAAAAAAGGAATGAAAGCGCTTGTGTTCTGCAACTGGCCAAGACTACAGAACCATTAAGTAAGCTTGCCTTAACATTTATATAAAGTGGAAAACTTAAAATAAATTTCCAAGCAATACGGACTTAGGCGCTGTGTTTTCAAGATTTTACCGTGAGTTTGAAAAGGGTTTCCTTCACTTCGTCTTTCACGGGATAGCATTTAAATCCCTGAAGCGTATGCATACGTTGGCACGGCATGTTTAAGCAAGCACAGTACTTGCATTCTTCTTTGATCTTAGAATATATCTAACACAGCTCTTGATTCGTACGCTACCGATGCTTTCCGTCTATAAATTGGGTCCGTATATCGTTCAAAGTATTTTTTTCAAAATGAGTTCAAGAATGCGTTCAATTGCTTAATCAAGTGCCAGTGCCTCTGCTCCATAAATCAGTTAACCTAGAATAAATTGTCTATATAGTGTGAGCTTTGTCTACCAAAAGAGGACCCTGTCCTTTAATTTTTTTTCTTTGCTTAAAAAAACATTTATCAGCAGGTAAAACTCTTTGCTTAATTTCCAAACTGATCCCATTCGTTTTATTTATGGTGGAACTCAGATATAGGAAGCCTTCTACTACCTTAAAGTTCTGATTTCGTTAACTGCCAAAAATATTTTTGTAAATTTTTTTCTACATTAGCAAATACAGCAGTGGTTCCTCCCGTCATTGCAATATTATTGGCATATGCCAGCATTATGTGGCTCTTTGTAATACTTGTACTACTCCTATTTACTGCTGTGTCACATGCGACCTTCCACAATAAAATATTAAATAGGTCGTTTGACAGGCTGTGGGCTCGGTAGGTTCTTTTCCGATCATCGTGGATGCATCTATGTCTGTTACAGTCATTCTACACAAACTGATCAGCTTTGCAGGTATGCAAAACTCACACTTGGTCTCAAACACTTTGGCACTAATCGCACTATCAAAAGCAGCCTTCTTATCGACGAAGAAGTGATAACTGCCAAACGGGTTTCTTTAATATTTAACTTTCTGTGAGTATTTGGTTGGTAGTGAATTTATTAGGTTTAGAGGCAGATTGCTAAATGCTAATTATTTCGTTGACTTTAGCTAACATGACAGTATCTTGTAAGCGATGGATAGGAGACTTTTCCCCCTGTAACTAATGAACGGAGCTTAGACCACTGAGATCCCAATCACCAGGCATATGTTTTTCCAGCCGATTTGTGCAGAAAAGTAAATGAATTATTTTTACCAACTCATTACTTTTGGTCTAAAATAGTTTCAAAGGTTCAAAACATCAGCTCATATAGTTCTATTTTTCATCTGAGATTTAAATGTTCTTCCCCATCTTAGCTGGGATTTTCATATGAAAGAAAATAATAGCAAAATATTTCTTAAGACAATGCTTTAATCCTTTCTTCTTAAGTGTAAGAAGGAGTAATTTATAAAATTGCTCGGCTCTAGTATGAACTAAATACTAAACGAGTTTTTGCTTTTACAACGAACGTACCTCCTTATTGAGTAATTTTTTCGATACCTTCCAACATACATAAAGCCGGAACTATAGGGTTTTATCGATTTACAAACATATGTTGTTCAAGGAGGATTTTGCCCTCGAGGAACTAAAATAAGTTAAAGGGCTTTAAGTTAGTAAAGTTACTCGATAACTTTATGTGACATAAATAGGTTTGTTTTGATTAAAAAAATTATTTTCTAAAACATATTTAAGATACTCAAACTAAATAGAAACAAAATTATTGTTAAAGTTACAACCTATTGTACATATTGTAATTTTAAAACCTACAACAGTTTATGGTTTATCTTTTCAAGCTTTCAAAAGGCAAATTTACAATTTTTGAAGTTTAAAAAATAAAGGAAAAAATGTCGCACGAGCTGTAGCAACCTTCCCCACAAAAAACACATTTTACGAATCTAACGACTTACAACACGTATAAAAGGTTATGAATTGAAGATATTTTTGTATGTATTTTGAAAAAGTGTCTGTTAGAGAAATAAAAGAAAAATCTTTTAATAAAAAAAATTTTAATTTTATTTGATAGAAAATCTCAAAAATTTATATTTTTAAAATAAACTGTATACGCCCTAGCAAATTTATAATTGTTTATGCCAAATATCTTAAAACAACAACTTCAAATTGTAACAAATTTAAGATTTATGTTTTATGCCAATTGTTCATCTATGTATCTAATAAAAATTCAATGAATAAATTTGTAACCAAAAACAAAATATTTTAGCATACAGTAAAATAGAAATTATAAACAAATTGCAGAAGATAAAAAAATATCGCAACTGAAAAGATTATTTATACTTTGTGGTCGTCCTCTTAGTGCTACTGTCAGCTGTGCTTTTTTCCATTGGCTAACATGCAGCTTTAGAAGATCTAACAAGCAAATGTTGAAATATGTAACCAACAAGAAAATAAAACAAAATATTAAATGAACAGCATCCAGCAGTTGCAATAATAAATAAACATAAGTCAACAACAGCAGCAGCACCATGATGATGATGATGAACAAATAAATAAACAAACCAAAACAAACCAGGCAACAACAACAACAATAATAACTTCACTTGCATTTTGTTAGATTTTTAATTAAGTTTGGGGTTTCGAAGGATTTTATTTCTTTTAAAATTGTAGGTACCTCTTAAAAATAAGAACATACAAAGGTAATAAAGACACATTTGCTGGCCTTCTCGACCCAACGGTATTGAAAGGGGCTCAACATGCCTGCGGAAAGTGAAATGGGTAAGGCTCTGTCTTGAAGATCAGAATAGTTACCGCTTTTTATAAAGTCTCTTAGATTTTATGTGGCAACGAGGTCTTTGTGAAAAGATTATTGTAGACTCCTTGTGACGATAGTAACAGATCCGCAAGTTATTTTGTCTCAAAAACTTTATGTAAAAACCAGCTAGTTTAACCCAACCCAACTTATGTAGGGTAAAATGAGGAGACGTTGGTTTGTTGGCGTAAATGTTATCTGTCAGGTAAGGTCCAGAATAACCGCGTTTTGACGTACATATACCACTTCGCAGAAGCTTAAAACTAGGAGAATTAAACTTGGCTGCATATCAGATTTATCTAACTAGGTCTTCTAACCTGCACCTTGACACCTTAGTAATGTTATCTAGTACATATCTGCTTAGAAATCAATTCCTTTTGACAGTTTTGGTAGGTTATTCAGAGAAAGGGTTAAACCCCGTCTACTACTATTCTTTCTTACAAGAATGTTTTACCTCCATTTGTTTACGGTTTGATGGTTGTGCACTCCTGGTAAAGGAAAAATAATCTTGGGGTTGAAGTTGAAAGAAACTTGGTGATGAAGGCAAACTTCTTTGAGATTTCCCATTTCACGCTTCCCAAGTGAGCCGCATCCAGTAAAATTTCGGAAATGAAATTTCTTGCTCTGGCATGTGAAAAAGCTGATCAAAGAAATATGCAATGTCTAATATCATGCCTGCATGCCCTGCAATCATTGTTGTTCGCAGCCGCCAACTGATGGAGGTGTGATTGTAATTTTGGGTGAGCCTTCCTCGCATTCATAATTTTTCTCAATTCAGGCTGTCCCTGGCCCTAATCGCATGTACATTACGAACTCCTGATGTCAAATTGCCCATACATCTTGGATTGCATTACCAAACCGTCCTTGATTTGGTTCCCCTGAACATAATTGCTCTTATTGAGGCTTAGTTTCGGTACATGATCCTCGAGCCAATTAAGACCTTCCTTGTTTGCCCGGATCTCCACTTTAATGACACTTTTGTGGCCCCGAAAAAGGAAGTAGATCTCAGCGGATTTTTAACAAGGATGTCCAATCCCCTTCTTTACTCCGCTCCAGGGCATCTACCTCAAATCCCATTCAACCAGCAGATTGGATGGTATTGGCGCAATGCAGTTAGCCTTTACTTTAACTTAAGGTCAATGAACGGACATCCCCCCTGTCATAATTTATCCCTCCAGTCTTTGCAGAGTACGTTGATTCATACGTCTACTGTAATAAGAGGGTCACATTACCTAGGAAACCCTACATGCATCCCGGCTGCACTAGATGTTCCAAGCTACTACACAAAAGATTACGCTCTCAATAATATGTAGCATAATTGCAACTGATTTCGTGCTTGAAAATTTTGGAATAAATCCCAGTTTAGACAATTCGCCTGCCTTTTTTTTCTTCAGTGGTCCCTGTGAGCAGATGCTTAAACTCAAGCAATGTTAGACAGGTGACCTTTGTTATATTAGCAGACTAGAACAATGCACTGGTGAGCCAACTGAGCTACCACGAAAACCCCAATATTCGTGGCATATATAAGCTAAAATTTTCCATATATATCAAAGGTTTTGGCCGCTGCGAAGTATAGATCATCAAGCAAGGGATATGAGAAACTTAACATTCTCTGAGTAGACACTGCTTCCAACATCGCAGTCCATCTCAGAGGCATTTATTAAATCTTGTCAACACAATTTTCCACGAGATTACCCCTACAGATTTCAATCCTAGAGGGACAAGAACTTTAAAATATTAATCCAAGTCCATGTAGGGTGCAACAAAGTAAGAAACTTGCGCTTGTTAAGCAGATCATTTACAGACATTTGTCTTTCTTTCTTTGCAATGTATATGTTGCTTTACCTCGATCGTTTCAAAATATTTCTATACAAAGTTCTAAATTATTCCTCTTGAGAAGCCTCTCGATGATATTATTTTATAAGCCCTACTTCTTATTTTGAATTTTTAGTCCAGCAATTCTGCTAGTACCATTTTTTTCTCTACGTTTCCGTTTAACTTCCGGTTACTCTGCTATTCGAATATATTTTTAGCTCGGTCCACTTTATTTCTGTATTTCAAGGATTCTTGTTTAAAGCCAGGTTACAAACTTCTTGGGGACTCTTTCTTTTTTCCTTCTATTTTCATTATATTCACTGAGTCAAGATAGAAGTGAGGTCGATGCAGCATTTTCTCTATAATTGTTATTGCTTTAAATTTTAAAAAATACCTATCTTTAAAATCCAAAAATTTGTCTCCCATTATACAGGGTGTCTGGTGGAAAATTTATATTTTTAAAAACGATTGCCTCTTTAAGTAATAAACTGTGTCGATTTATCGATTGTGTGGATTCATCAGTCCCGTTGTCGCAGTGGTCGAGTGAGCATCAGGCGTTCTCTGTGGGGACAATCTTAAAGAGTAATTATTCTGACGTAATTGCTGGTCGACAAATTTATTCAAAGTTCGGTATTTGGCGAATATGTGTCGAACCAAGTAAAAATTTAACTCGTTTGTGAGCGCAGAGACTTCGCAAAACTTCTAAGGATATAAGTGTCCCACGACCAGGGCCCAGTCGATCTTCAAGAGCTCCTAAAAACATTGAACTGGTTAAAAGTAGCGACTTTCAATACGAAGAAGAGCAGCCTCATTGGGACTTCCAAAAGCGATTATTCATGAAATTTAAAAAGGATCTAAAGTTTAAAATTCAAATCGTTCGTGAAGTGAAAAAAAGTGGCTTTGATTTACGAAAAAAATTATGTGAAATGATGTTAACAAGAAAAACTGCCGTTACTGGTATGCGAAATCCCGCAACCCTCGATTAAAGCGTCAAAAACCATTTCATTGCCCCAGGGTAATGGTTTGGTGTACCTTATCCACGCATGAGATAATTTGGCCCTTTTTTCAAATACTATCGAGGTCGCATGATTGCTGAATTGTTTTTGCCAAAATTGTGAGCTCATCTATGGTGCGTTTCACATACGTGGTTTCAACATGATAGGACGACTCCACACGCAACCAGAGCTTCGATGAATTTTCTTCGGGAAAATTTCCAAAAAAACTAACTCCCATGGATTTTTTTTTATGGAACTATTTATAAAATAGTGTTTTTATTGACAATTCCCAAACTCTTGTAGCTGTAAAGGAAAATATCACTCGAGAAATGAGTTGAATTGAACCAAGTTTACTGCAGCGTATGACGCAGAATACAAGTCTGCATTTACAACAGTGTGTTCAACTCGACGGAAGACATATGGATGACATATACTTTAAACAATAAAGTCCACGTTTTCATTCTATCGTGCAATGTTCTAAATTGTAATTTTGTGTCAATTATTACGTTTTTTATTTAAGTTTGAAAATATAAATCTGACATCAGACACCCTGTACAACAAGTTCCAATTATTTGTTTATTAAACTTGTGTATAAAGTTCCTCTGATTTCAAAATAGCAAATCAAAAGTAACTGTTAGTCTTGTTTTTTATATGTCTTGCCTTTAAGTTTACACCTTACCACACTTTACTAAAACAATATATTTCATTTTCGACTTGATATGTTTTTACTGTTTGCATAAGTATGAGTGGGTTTCTCTAATCAAACTCTTAAATACGTTTCTAATTAAATTTTCCACCTTTAACTACTATCACAAGTCCTTTAATCGATCTGCTTGATTTCTATTACTGATTGCTATTTGTTTGTGGCTGTTTTCTTTACATTTTAGTTGCTTCTTGTAAATGTTATTTGGTTTATTGACTACCGGTAAGTAGTTTTTGTCCTTGTAGTACCAGCAACAAAAAACATCCGAAACCATCCGCATTTTTCTTTCTCACAAAAAAAAGATTCCAATGAATGTGGTGCTACATTTTATTTATTTATTTGTTTGTCATCCTTGCAAGTAGTTGTTGCTGCTGCTGCTGCTATAAGTCAGTTGGTGGGTTGTTGAATGTAATTGTGAAAATGTTGCTGTTGAAGATGATTACGAAGTTGTTGTTCTTTTCCTTCTTTGCCTTTTGTGGATTTGTATGTTGCGAATGTCTTGTCTTATATAAACATGAGACTCCTACTGTTTTGATTTTAATCCCAGCGTGAATATGCAAATTGCTCTTCTTTACACTTTTAATAACAAGCACCAGTGCAAGTAGGAGGGTTGTGTGTCTTACTTTTTCCAAAAGAAGTTTGCTATTATTGGCAAGCGCTAAAAGTAAAAATGGGCATTTATTGGGATTTTCTAAAATTATTTAATGCACAAAAAGTAGTTGCCTTTTTATGTTAAGAAAGATTTCTAAAATAAATAACCCTGACAAAAGGTGCTTAAGGTTTTGCAATAATTCACCATGATATGTCTATTCCTTAGGTTCTTACACTACTTGTCACCATTAAAATCATTTCCCTTACAGCCTGATCACCACGTAAAAAAACCGTGGTAGGGGCTATTGGTCTCATCTTGATAAAAACAAATTTGCCTTAAAACACAGTGGCAAGAGAGCTGTTATCGTTTTCTTGTACATAAGAAATTAAGTCTGGGTTAATGGTAATCTTAAAACTCTCGAGAAAATAACTATAATGCAGGGAAAAAAGTTAGGCGGATTATATCGTTAAAGCTCGATGTAGACTGAACCGCTTAAGAAGGTGCCCATTCGTAATACGTCTTGTATAAAGTAGCAAAGTTACTTCCTAAATGTTCCTGGCAAATTGCACGAGGCGGAGTTGGTTAAATGCAAAAATTAAACCCAGCGAAAAGTTGACTCTCAGAAACTTCGTTCATTAAAGATGTTGAACAATAATGCGCGTTTACTTACTCATTAAAAGACACAAATGTATTTTCTTGCAACTAGCAGGTTAATTATCAACTGCTATGCCTAGATCTTCAATTGCCTCTACCTACGCTCAACATAACGCTATATGTAGTTAATAATTACAAGATGCGTCTGCAAGTCACCTTTTGTCGAGTTTTGGGCGAAAGTTCTCTGGTGTGAACTGCTTAGGGCATTCCAAATTAGGTGCTTTTAAGTCACTATTGCAAGGAGCTACAAGGCCAAAGATTTGTCCAAGAAGAAAAAACCAAAGTTTGGTATTTTCAAAACCATTTGAATAGTCAAAATAAAATCAAGGGATTTTTACCATTTAGATAAGATAGAGTAAAACAATATCCTAGGAATAATAATGGTCTATTGACTCACTCGAAAAAAATATTAAACCTGTACTTTTTCAACAAAGAACAAGGTTCCAAGCATTAGACTATAGCGGTTAAAAAACAACAAAATTTCCTTTTGCAACAATTATTTTGTTTTCTGCATACCCACATTAGGGTCAAAAAGGCTACGGTATCGTACTGCACTTATCGTTTCAAGGGTGATACATGGTAGACCAGTTAGGCAGGATTCAAAAATCGGATCGCATTGGAAGTACAGATGCACTGCGTATTAGTTCTTCTTCTTCTTAGAGGCCTTGAACACTTTTCTGCACGTGGTTTCTATTTAACTTCATATAATAGCAATACCTTCAAGTAGTGCAATGAGTATAGGGCATTGGGTTGTTGGAGATCGAGCACGTACCAGTATCTTGAGGACATTGACATCGATCCACGACCAACCATTTTATTATGTTACACCAAATTCAGACTTTTATAAAAACTTTAAGACTCTTGTCTCCTTTTTGAGTGAATTTGGTAGGGGTAGGCCTGTGAAAATTTTTGGCACCAGGTCTTACACAGACGAAACTTAGATGAACTGAGATGACAGATCCTACATCTTCTTAAGGAATCTTGGGATGCAGTGCATTTACGGTGAAACACTTTGCTGAAAATAAGGTATGTAGGCAACTAATTGACCGAAATAATTGTGATATATTGAAATTTTTGATGACGGCCAGATTACGCTGTTGTTGCTCAGGTTCAACACCACTGCGTTGTTACTGGACAGCTAATGTAACAAATAGCTATCTAGCCTGGATTATATACTTAATATTGCCTTAGTCTAGGTTCCTACGCATAGGGAACGGGCGACAACCTGGGTAAACTGGGATCTATTCTACATATTTCTAGTGCAATATCAGATGATATTCCGCTAAGCATTTTAAGGGCGAGATATTCATACACTTTTCTGAAACGGTCATCCGGACACATGTTCACAGAAAAAACTGAGTTGTAGAATCAGTAACAAATTTCAGAGAATCAGTAAATATTTTGTCTGGCTAAGGACCTCCAACGAAAGTTGTAAATTTAGACAAACAATTTTGCAAGAATTTTAGCTTCTGTTAAAAAATTTTGCTGAGCTGGTTAAATATTTTATTTGTCTAGGCGAAAATTTTGTTTGATTTAAAAATCAAATAAAAATATTATTAGAGACTATTAAATAAATTGACTAAAAAAATAAATTATTTTGAACAAGAATTTGTTTGAAAAATTTTTTTTGTAGTTTTTTGTGTGTTGAGTGTCTATGATAATGTAGCTCATTTTCAATTGTAAGTATAAGATTCAGCTGTATCAGAATGTGTGACTGTCTTAACGGGTGACAGAATGGTGGGTAAGTAGGCTTAGATTCCCTTCTAACAACCACTGCCATAAAATCCATAAGATTTTTCTCAAACTCTGTACTCGATACAGTAAGAATACAAAAAAAAGTACGGTATTATCCTAGACGCTTTTACAAAGAGTAGTAAAAAAACAAATTAATATAACAATACCCCATACGGGGTAAGGGTATTATGCAACTGTGCATATATTTGAAAACACCCACCTTCAAGTATACCGATTGACTAAAAATCACTTCCTGAGTCGATTTAAGCCTTTCCATTGGTCTGTTCGTCCATCTTGGTGGGTTCCAAAGTATATCTAGCACTGTTAAAAAGTTTATTGCTTGTGGTAAAACTTGTTCTTTTTTTTTGAAAAAGCCCCATATAAATTTCCTCCCGGAATAAAAACTTGTGGTCATAACTGATTTGAATATTAATTTATTTAAGCAAAATTTTGCACACATGTTTATCTCTACGACGCCAGCTTTTATACTGAGTTTTTTGTATAGCCCCCATACAAATATCCTCACAGAGAAAGCATTCTAAGATATAACTGACTGGAATATTACTTTATTTTGAAAAATTTTTACATGTGCTCGTATACATTTTTATCTCTATGCCGCCAAATATTACAGTAAAAAAACTATAATCGGTTTTACCAACTATAACTTCCCAACTTGTTTTAATTGAGACAAGTTTTTCTTAAGTTAACCAAAGTTTTGATTTTCAATTAAAAGGAAAAAAACATTTGCATTTATTGTATGTATAAAAAAAAATACATATTTTAATAATAATATTTTATAGAGCATTTTTTAAATGTTTAAATATTTATTTGCTCTTAAAAATACATAGTCTCAAGTAACCCTCCTAGCTTAAAAAGATTTAGTTAAGTTTTATAAGTTTGAAAATTTGTACCTTTTGCAAGAACTTGACTAAATTATTGTTTAAATAGTAAATGTGCAATCAAAGCATCAACGAACTAGCAAACATATTCAGAAAAGATGTGGCAGCTATACGAACAACAGGTATCAAGACAATCAACATGCATCTGTGCTACCACTTAGAGCAGCAGCATCGTTAATATTTGGAGGCAGTTTTTGTTTAATGCTGTTTCTTCTTGCAACATTTGCCAACAAAATCCTAGTTGTTTTCAAACATTTTTTTAAGAATATAATGCTGCTTCTTCCTTTTATATAATATTATTTAACCGTTAATCGAGCTTTGTATCAAAAATGATACATTTCGTTTTTTTCTTCGACATAACTTCATTTAATGAAATTTTATACGCAAGATATTTTGAGACTTTGTCAACTTTGTTTTGACCGTTATTTTAAACAATATTGAAAAAATAAAGTCCAAGCAGTCCTTGAGAAATTAAGAAAATTCATAATTCTAGCTATGTATCATTTTTGATACATACTGCATTTTAACTTATTTCGTTCTGGTTTTCATATCAATAGTGAGGTCGTTTTTAGATTTTTTTCTTTTTGTTTTAAAGTAAAATATATACATTTATCCACAAGAACTACCATCAGTAGTGCGTATCGAAAATAATGCCTTATCCGCTTTTTTTGACCTTGGAAGAACTTGTGAATGAAGTAATAAATGAAAGTTAAAAGGATGAATATATTTCTGATCTTTATGTCTCTGCTCCGGATGTTTTTGGTTCTGATTCTTTTAACCCCAAGGTAGAAGAGGATAACAGCTCAGATTCAGATGACAGTATAGACATAGCCCACATCGTAACCCGTCGTTTACTGCGAAAGATGGAGCAAGGATCCTTACTCCGTTGGTAGGTTCGGAAGTGCAAATATTTTAAATTTGCAACCATAATGGTAGTAACTATGTGCTTATACATCTTGAAATTAAGATTTTGGTCATGTAGGCGTAACAAAATTTGCATCCAGCAGCGTACATAGCATTCGTGACTCATTTTTGCTACTTTTCCCACCGCAAGAAGCCAAAATTGTAATCGATAATTCCAACAAATATGGAAAGCACCTATTTATTTCCAATCACATTGCAATTGACGAAGATATATTTTCTGCTTATTTGGCAGTGTTTTTATACATACAAGTAAGTAACACGATAGTTACATATGCAAAAAAAATTTAAATTTAACGCTTACCAGTTCCAAAAACGAGACGTTTCATGATTTATCATTAGCAACCCCCTATATGGAAAACCGAAAAAAGGCCCAATAAATGAACTATAAATGGCATTTATTTTTCTAAGTTTTCAACCGAGAATACTAGAGGTTCAACAAATAATGAAGCTGGCCCATCTAGAAAACAGAAACTCGAAAAACCTTCCAAGAAAAAACGTACTAGATGCCAAAAAAGTGCTACCATTTAGGATAACGCAAAAATATGTGGACATCTTCATTCTGTTTCTTCTGTCAAAAACCATGCTGCAATGAAAAGCATGTTAAAAATATTTGCGTAAATTGCATAACCACGATATAAAATTGAATCAGTATTAATAAATGGATATAAACTTTTGAAAAAAATGGCTTTCACTGAAGTATGTATCAAAAACGATACATAGCTAGAATTATGAACTATTTTTAAAGCTCAATCTACGGTTAAATAGTAGCTTAGCTGTGGAGAAAAAAAATGTTTCAAATGACTGCCTCTGTTCTAAAATATTTTTTTTTCTACCTTCTGTTTTAGTTTTAGTTTTAGATATCTGCTTGGTTTGGTATCCATCATCAGTAGCAACAGACATACACGATTTTATTTCTCAACTGTTTTAAATGCAATTGCATATTTGGATGTTGTTTTTGTTTCTCCTTCTTGTTGTTTCGAAACATATGTATAAGAGTTGCAATGCAATTTAAATTTGCATATTCATGCAATGTCAGTTATTATATCAGATGTTTTCCTTTCTCAGTCTTGTCATATACATTTAGATTTGCTTAATTTTTTTTATTATGCTTTGGAATATCACCATGCAAAGACATGCACTGGAAAAGCGTGTAGAAATCGTCCAAATTTATTTTCGAAATTACTATCCTGTTGGCCAAGCTTTAAGAACATTTTGTTAAGTTTACGGTGCGAATAATTGTTTATCTGGGTAGGCAATACACAATACTGTGGACCGATTTGGGACCATACTTACCGTTTTTGGAACTTATCGTACGTTCAGAAGAAACTATCGCTACTGAAGGCGCGAGTGTGACAGAGGAGTCGAATTTATTAGCCTGACGCCGCACAGTGATTGAATATCACTTTTCAATGGACAAAAATTTGTTACTTCTAAGTTAAATAGAAATATTTAAATATTTTTTAGTAGAGAGGAGATTTTGTGAATTTTCCATATATATAAGTATGTACGTGGTAGAGGTATCATGCATTTTTGCAGATGTTTGTAATGGTACACACTTTGCAACATAAAATGAACCCAAATCTCGATTTAACACTATGCAACCAACAATAAAACGTGCCTGGTTGCATAAAAGTCCCAAAAAAATGGCTTGAGACACACCTTAAATATACCGATGAAATCAGATTCACTTACTGAGCCAATTAAGGCATGTCCATCCGTCCGTCTGGCTGGGTGTCCATGTTTTTTAAGCCCTTTGTAGGTTAAAATTTTAAAAAGCAAAACGATTTATCAGTTCAAAAATTACAGGCTTTTAGCCGATATATAATATAAAATGACTAGCACAACTTGGTTTGGTGCACCTTAGTACTACACATTTCAGCAAAAAAAAAATAGGCAAAAGGGTATACAAAACATTTGGAGTAGCTTAATCCAAATGAAAAAAAAAACTATATGGACAGTCCCAAGCAGTTGCAGACTATGGGGTTAAAAGAGAACATTTTTAGCTTTCCGATGGTAGTAAAATCTTTTCCGACTAATTTGAAAGTTTTAAAAAGTATTTTCGCCTTCAAACACAATGTTAGACAGCAGACCATCAATTGCGTCGTGCAAATGGACTAAATATCGACTGAAAATTAAGTCAGATTTTTATCTTCAAACCGTTTTTAGCAATGCGGCGGACTTCTGGCTAAAATGGTATGTAAACAAGCAAGGCTTTACATACCGAAGATGTCTTGCAATCATTTGCCTATAAATGCTATTAATGCTACAAGCAAATGATTCGTCGTGTCATGCCATCTAGAGAGTTATTGGTTTAACAAGACGGTTTAGCATGCCGCAAAGATTAAGAAACCATTACTTTGTTTTAAGAAAAACTTAGGTGACAGAATTATTTCAAGAAATGAGCCTGAGAGTTTGCCAACTTGTCAGTGGGATTTAGGACTTTTTGGCAGGGGTGCGATTAATGATTGATCCTTAAGATATAAATATTCAAAGCGCTATTGGCAAAATAAAACTGGGCATGCTCGAAAGTCTCGTGCGAAATTTATCAACCTAACGGTGATCACAAGGCACATACTTTACAACTAATTTTTATATACTAAATTCCATGAAATTCGTTTGCTTATAAAAGGTTGGCCAAAAGATGTCACCCTATTAAAGATGTTCTTATTTTAGCAAACAGCACCCAATGTTAAATCTGTTCTGACATTTGTACACAAGACAGATGTTGAATACAAGTGAACAAGCCATGGAGCATTATACTCCCCAATAACGCGAAATAAACCTGTCTATCTCTTTGCGTTACAGTTCGTCTGTAGTGTTGGCCGATTCCCCGGTCGTCCAGCACCGACTGCGGAAACACTTCGCCGTTTGGCTACCAAACTTGAAGAGTATGGGACCACACGAGATGCTGCCAAGAGTAACTGGCTCCAGAGTGCCCGTTTTGCGGAAAACATCACCTGCTGCTGGCGAGGATGTCGAGCTGTCGCCAGAAACATCGACCAGATGCCGTGCCTCGCAAACAGCCATCAGCCAGTGATTCCTAAGGTGAATTTAAGACAAAGACCTGCGCATGTTTCTGAACAAAGTCCAGTGCGTGCCTCAACTGCTGCCTGTCAACCGCCAAACGCATGTAACCTACGTCCAAACCATTCTCAATCTCGAGGCCGAAGTGGTTGATCTTTCGGCCAAAATCATAATGAGCAATAAGCGGGTACATGAGCAAGCAAACCTATCGCATTCTGGGGCATCGAAAAATCACAAGTGATGCACGAGGAGCCCATGCATCTGCTCAAAGTGACTGCATGGTGCGTTGCTCACGCTAAAAGAGTCATCGGGCCCTTTTTTTTCGCGTACGCCGCTGGTCAAACGAAAACAATGGACGGCGCGGGCTACAGAGCCATGTTATGCGAGTTTTTCTGCCGCAACTAAACAAATCAACACAGGAGGACATGTACTTCCAGCAGCATGGAGCAATGGCAGAAACTGCGCGAGCCACAACCTATATTCTGAAGGGGGCGTTCCCAGGTCGCCTCATCTCTCATTTTTGCGATTCACATTGACCGGCAAGATTGCCCGATTTAAATGTTCCAGATTTTTTGTGGCATTTTTTTAAATTCCCGTGCTTACGTAAACAAGCCCGAGACCCTTGAAGACCCTTGAATACAATATAAGTCATAGGTTGTAATCGTTAATATTTTTTAATCAAATCAACAAAGTTTTTAATTAAAATTGATTTTTATTTTTTTCGGTATACTTAGTAAAAAATATGTTGTATGCATTCAAAAATAGGAACAATAATTTATTTGTTGTTTATTTCATAACTAAAGAGAAATAAAATAAAAACAAAAATTACTGATGAAATGGAAATTTATTAAAAATCTTTTAAAATATTTTTTACTTTTTAGCCCCAAAACCAACAGCTATTTGGCTAAAATTGCAAAAAATAATTGATTTAAATGTTATAAAATATTTAGAAGACCAACTAGTTGTTCAACAAAATGCTATTAAGAAAAGTATTTTTTTACAAACAACCCCTCGAAACCGGAAGTTAGAACGACTGAAATAAATACCGACACGCGTCTGCTTAAGACGCTATAATGCTTTTACTTTAATATTACTTATTGTCTTTACTATAAATTATTAAAATCAAATGAAGAAAGCAAACTACTTAAGCGTACTAAGAAGACAGACAAGGTTGTTAATGCAATTGATAGTGTTGTAGCCGCCCAAAGACCCCAGCTGCAAGAAAGCTGTCTTTATAAATCTAAATCCTAGTGTATATATGAGTATATCAGGGGTGGTTGTATAATAAAAGGAAGCATCTGTTTCAAAAAATCCTCTTTATATTTTTCTTCTTGTTAAAATTCCATTTTATTTAATAACCTTATAAATTACAAGCAACAGCTACCAACAAAATTTGACTGCAAAAGATTAACAAGTTTTTGTTTTCACTTAGTCAGTCAGTCAGTTTTCCTTTCACTTTCTGACGACGATTATTATTGTTATTGCGTTTATTACATCTTCGTTTGTCCTGATGTCAACGCATTATAGTTTGAGAAATGAAAGTAAAATTTATGCATTAAGCTGACCATTATTTAAAATAGAAACAGGGTGCAAATGTTAATGGAAGGATTTACACGTACTTTTTAAAGAAAAATATTTTGCAGCGAAGGCGAATTGAAAATGATTTTTTTTTAATTTTTGTAAACAGACAGGGGTGGCCATAGAAAGTAATAATTACAACAGTTTGCTGAGTCGTTAGATTATTGAATAAATAGAAATTAAACAAATTTCTATTCAGCCTGCAATACTACAAGTTAATCCATATTTCCTAAATTACTGATGTACATTCTTTTTACTAAGGTATGCTAGAAAGTTCCCTTATTCTGCTGTATGGGGTTGCATTTTAATGCATTTGTTAACCTTTTTATTTCTTTTATTTAATCTTTTAATCCTTATGGCATGTAATTTTAGTTTAAGAATTATAATTTTAGTTATAATTGAGGTAAGCGGCTCTCAATGTTTGAAAAAAAACTTTTTTTTTGGGCCTTAGTCAAAATTATTATTTACAATGAACAGTTCGAAGGTTTAGATTTAAATTAAAAAATATTTATTAGCAATTTGACTTAACTGTTTAATAAAGCGTTTTTATCCTTCTGTGTATGATTAAAGCTAATATATTTACTTATTTGGCCTTCATGCAGAACAAGCAACTGGAGTGCTTAAACAGATATTGTATGAGTCATATGACAGCGCGACAAGTAAAGACAGTTCTCGCTAAGAATCAGACACCTGATTCAAACTGGAATGCCATTCCGTTGCCTTTTCCACTATTGACATGATAAACATATGACTTATCTAGCCGGCCTGAATATTCAAATGTTTTAGATATTAAATAAGTATATTTAAATGTTTTTGCACTTCATTTAATTTCCCTTTTTAGGAATTTTGATTATGTTATTGCTCCTATATTTTCCCGTGGCTGGAAGTTTTAGTACAATTTTCACTTCTTTTGTGGTTTAGGGAAGGCTAAAAAGGTTGAGTTCTTTCGTAGTCGTTAGGGAAATTAAAATATTTTTGCAATGACCTTAAAAATCTCGAACTTGTACATACAACGTGGGCAATAGAGGTCATCCGAGGTTGTTTGGCTCTTATTTTTTTCTAAATGGAAAACTGCAATTCTGTTCTTTGATTATATTAACTTGAACCTTAAGAATTCTTTGGTCAAGTCGAGAAGATGATATCGGCCAAATGGGCACCGTCACAATTGATTGCCATACGGGCTCGTTTTATTGCATTTTGCATTACTTCCGCGAGAACTTCGGGCCAAAGGTTCTCTCACTCGTGTGGAATGTTGTCCTTGAGGGCTTACAAAAAAGTCTGAAACGGTTTAGTCAGGCCAGCTTGCAGGCAAATGTAAATCGCCTAGACGAGAGCTGAGGCTACCAAGAACACAGCCTTCAGAATATCGGTTTTGGCTCTCTCAGTGTGTGTCGTTGCTCCATCCTGTTGGAACCGCATGTTTTCCAGTCCTGATTCGTTCAACTGCGGCTGATAAAATTTGGCTAATCTGGTCGTATAGCACGCACCATCGACTCTTGTCGTTTGACCAGTGGCGTCTCTAAAAAAATGGCCCGATGAATCCTTCAGCGTGAACAACGCACATGAAGTCACTTTGAGCGAGTGTAATGGCTCGCAGATTTTTGGTACCCCAGAAGCGATAATTTTGCCTGTTCGCGTACCCTCTGAGGTGCAAATGTATCTTTGATTTTTATCGAAAAATCATCCACTTTGGCTTTGAAAGTAGGGATGGCTTGGTATAGGTTACACGCGTTTTGCGGTCGTCAGGCAGCAGTTGATGCACGGACTGGACTTTGCACGGCATCTGGTGGATGCTTTTGGCGACAGCTCGAAATCCTTGCCAACAGAAGTGATATTGTCGACTGGTGGCCAAACGGCGCAGAGTTTGCGTTGCCGATGCCGGAAGACCGGGAAATCGGCGACGGAATTTGCGTTGTACCAACACCACAAATTAATTGTTACGCAAAAAATAGACACAATTATTCTGCGTTCTTGGGAAGTTTATCGCTCCATGGCTTGTTCACTTATATTCTACGTCTGTCTAGTTCACACGTGTCAAAACAAATTTAATATTGGGCGTCATTTGCAAAGTAAAAGCATTTTACAATAGGGTGATATCTTTTAGACCGATTGTATTGGATTAACTTGTGTGCATTTTGAGCCTCTGCGGCCCTGTTCTTGTTTGCCACACTTAATTTTTCTATTTGGTTCACTACGTTTTACCTTTTGGTTGGAAAAGTTATACAACTTTTAAAGATCTTGTTGGGATTGGGGAGGTAATGTATTGTTGATACGCATTTTTACAGCTTCACAGCAAGTATACATACAAAATTGACTTAAATTCAGAAAATACCCAAAAAAATTATTCGACCTTCAGCCTGGAAACAAATTTCAAGTATTAATAAAAAAAATTATTTAAAATGCCACAAAATTTTTAAACAACTTATTAATTGATTTAGTATTAGTGGAATTTTAATAAATTAAAAAAAATATATATATTTTTATTTATAACTTTTAAATTTCAAAACATACGTATATATTTACTAATGTTAAAGTTAGTTTATTTGATTTTCAAATAAAACTGATTGTAACCTACATACACTGCCAGTCTCAACAGCATCTCGAACTTGGAACCTTATAGTTGCAAGACGTACCCTTTATTCACTGAACTAACGAAGCATTTAGGTTTTTAAGTGTTAATTGTACTTTTGTTTGCTTACCATCAGATTTTAAGATGAAAGAAATGAAAGAAGATAAAATAATACCAAAAAATATTTATAAATATATTTCCTTTTTTAAACATCAAAACTTCATATATAGTTTTTTTATTAGGAGAAAGCTTACAGAGCTGTATTGCTTTAGGTCTAAAAAATTTCTGTTTGGGTATCACTGGCTTGCTACAAGACTTTATTTAATAATAGAAAAATTAATGCACTGCTTTTACCAAAAATTAATATAAATAAAATTATTACTTTACTCGGATGATATTCTTTAATAAAGATTTTTGTAAGGACTTTTAGCAAACATATACATATGTACATGCTTTACGTACATACTTTCAAAAAAAACAAAATCATTAATTCACCAGAATTTTACAAAATATGCAGCCATATGTCCCATGCGTTTATTACTTCATAAACATAATTGCTCTATAAATCATTAATAATTGCAAGGGAATATTTTTAGCTTCCTTTGTCGTTTTTGGTTTCTCTCTATTGTTTATTGCTATCGGCATAAATTACAAAGTTTTCTTGTTCGATTTGTTTATTTTTACTACTCTCCCTATAACTATACATCCGTAGTGTATGTGTGCGCTTAAGATGCGGCAAATATTTAATGATTAATTTTATTTTTACTAGAATGTAATTATTTGTTGGCAAAGACCTAAATGAATTTTTAAATAGGAACTCGCCTACAATTCTGCAAGTAATTTTTCTTATTTCTTGCTGAAATATCTAATTGATTTGTAATATGTTGAAGCATAAATCTTACAAGAATTTAATTATTATGTTTGAAAGTTCTTTTCTATTTGTTATGCAAAATAAATATTTTATAGTTTTTTGAGGTAAGTTTTATAGCAAGTATGCAAAAGTCTGGTAAATCGTGGCTAAAAAAATTAAATAGTGTTATTGAATAGAAAAAAGTTAATTCATTATGCTACAGCCCAAATAAGTTAAAAAAAATTTCACTGCGCTGATGTTAGGGAAAACGCGAATTTTTTTAAGATGAAAAAGGCTTGTAGTTTATTCGCATTACTCTTCCAATATTTTTTGCCTATTTTTTACAACCCTCGGCTTATTTTGCTTAACAGGGGATTTTAAAACAAAAAAAAAAAAGCAGGTAAGAACGCTATATAGGCCTGTGCCGAATCTTATATACCCTTCCTATTGGTCGACTTTCTTATCTGTACACTCAAAAAATTTTTACAGTAACTGACTGTAAGTTATTTAGGAAATATTCCATAAAGTTGTTTTGGTATGAAAAAACAGTTAATTTTAAATACAATACTGATTGGAAAGGTTACTCAAAGCTTCAGCTAAACAAAAAAACTGATTTTCAGTTAAAGTTATTTTTGTCGGTTATTTTTTGGTATATTTAACTTTGTTGTTATTTTTCTGATAGTCTGTGTTTTGCTGTAAATTACAGAAAGTTTAGTTAATTTTAGATGATAATGTAAGTTAATTTTCTTATGTCTGAATTTGAAAGAAATATTTTGTTAATTTGAATGAATATCTTGTTGTACGGCTTTTAAATTAATGACCAGTTATTTTGAATAGATTTCCAGTGGATTTTACCTTGATATTTTTTTGAGTGTATGGGTCTAGAATATATGTATATACTTTGTGAAGTCGCAAATGGATAATTAAAAAATTACAAACAAGGTGACAAACTGATATTTACCCTTATCACTATGGGAAATAGTCAGACAAACAGGTTTTATGAATTAGAGTTTAACATTCAATAGGCGTTAATCGAAAATTTTGTTAACACCACTCACGAAGGTCATCTTAACCACCTTAGTGTAAATATATATTTTGTGCATGCAGCTGTACTTAATATAAAATAAATTGTGGTGAAGGGTACAATATGGGCGCGCCTCACAACTACGAGTATAACGTTCTTACTTGTTATGATATAGAAATGGTCACTCTAAGTGCTTCTACTAAAGAATTTGTACCGATACGTTCGCGCGGCCTGCCCAATGACCTCCTCCATCCAATCGTTTTCTGGTTAAAAAAGAATTTTTGTTGCTTATTCTAGGCTTCTTTTCTTAGCTGCTGGTTAATTTACTTATCCAGGTCATCGAACTACCTCTTTGCTGTACACAGAAATGCGTCCGCGATTTCTAGTCCAAAGGAAAAAGATTTTGACGTACTTTTGGGATGTTTTTGATCGAGCGAGTACTCCATCCAAAATTTACTACTGATAAATTTATAAAATATAATGCTACTTTAAGACTTAAGCCAGATTCTATAGCGTTTCATCATCTGGTCTCAAATGTCCATTGTTTATATGGTGTTTCTGTATTCCATGGAGATGGAATGGCAAGTTACTTTTGCTCCACTGGATCCCGACCATGTGCAATCGAGGCTAGTGCAACAAAATTGTTGTCCTTTCATAATTCTACAACATTTTTTTAATTTGATCTAATAACTTGATACGACTCTTCTCTTTTCATTAGCTTTTTTGGAAATGGGTGGTTAGAGGGTCAGTTTGGCGTACATTCGATTCCGTTACTCGCTCAAAAGATTCAAGTAGTTATCTGACAAAGCTCCAACTATAAACAAAAAATAACGATTAGACCTGTCTTAATGTGTGATCGCTAAATAGTGTCATATAGTCCTGAAAAACTCATACGATTCTTGACGGCTTTTAATTTCCTTCGACATGTGTAACAGATAATATCAACCACTTTGCCACTTATCTTTCGTCTTAAGAAATCAGACAGAAACATATTTATGTTAGGGGATGGTCATGAATGCCTACAAAGTTTAACAAGAATTGGCTCCTTTTTGTCAAAAAGTACTTTTTCACATTTTTGTTTATGTTTTGTAGGCAAAAGGTACTTTTTTGAATTTTTTTGTAATTTTTGCAGAGGTTTTGGACTATAAGCCTAGAAATATAAAATTAAGGAATATTCACTTATTGTCAAAAAGTACTTTGCGAATTTTTGTTTTTTGGACTTAATTTATTGAGCCTGAATATATTAAGTTAAAGATTATAAACCTATTTAGAATTTATTGGGTAAAAAGTATTTTTATGAATTTTTTTCTACTCCTTTGTTTTTGGATTGTGAATTTCTGTGGTTAAGTGTGTGCAAAGACATAGTATGAATCAGACAAATAGGGCTTTGTGGACTTCTCATGGAACTACTTATATACCTAAGCATAATAATTTCTTGACTCATTTATAAATTATTTTAAAAAGTTTGTGATTATAAATAAAACTTTTGACACTCACGAACTTTTGATTAGTTTTTAATAAACAATTAATTGTATTCTTAAAGATTGCGTGCAAATTAAGCATTAAGACTCACTTAATTTTTTTTTTTTTTGTTTAACTTCTGTTTTGTAACCATAAATCGAAAGCAAAATTTAATACTTTGACATTTTGTTTTAATTAACTCAACATGTTTTACTAATAAACATTTATAAATTCTTATACACATGTGTATGGTTGACCACATTTTTCTAAATTGGTTTTAATTGTTTAATTTTATTTTGTAAACAAATTATTGCACATAAAATTAAGGGCCTTATTTTAAATGCACGTTTCTCACAAAAGTGGACAACATATGGCCTTTTTAATCAACAAACTGAATTTGTCACCCACTCTCTTAATTAACCCTTTAAAATATTTTTAAAAAGGAAATTTTAAATTAAAAATTTAAAAAAAATTGTAATAAAACCTCAACAAAATATTTTACATTAAAAATTTTAAGTTCTTTTTCTAAGTTTATCCCCTTCCCCTCATGCCGGACATTTTCATTTCGGTTAATTAAATTATACTCAAAAACCACAGGATGGTGTTTTGTTTGTTGTAACATATAATTATTTGTTTTTTAACATTCATAAAAAAATAATAAAAAAAAAGAAATAAAATCCACTTTACTGACCTTGGCAGACTGAGTAACTTGTGCAACTTATTTTTATGACTCTTTTAAACTCTTACCCTTACAAGGCTTTACTCAGTTTGAAAGGAGTCAGTCATATTCAATTGTTTTTATGATATTTAAAAAGATATTAGTAAAGGTTTTAAAGTTGTATGTAGTTGTATTGTTTTAATAGTTTTCATTTTATGACATACAAATTTAACCTTAGCGTGTTGTGGAATGCGGGTCCCAAAACTAAAGCATTAGAAAATGTTTGTTTGTGTTCGTATAAAAATACACCCCGAAATACGTACTTTCATTATAAAACTATGAATTATTTTAGTGCAAATATTTAAAATTAGAAGTCCTTTGTAAGCTAGGTGCCTGCAGTTAATTGGTTTATATAAAAAATATTTAAAATTAACATAAGTTTTGTTAAAAATAACGAGTATTAGTGTTTTATAATTTGTTTATTTACTCATCTCAAGAAATTATTTTTTTAAAAAGGTGTATTCCACAAGAGGTATTTCTAGTTCGAACTTCTGCTAGAAAAAAAATATTTTTAATTGTCCAAAGATAACCAAAAAAATGTATATATATTATTTCCAAAAGGTCATCTGTTATACCAACCCTTCATTACTTTGTAACCTATTAAATAATAAAAGGCCATTGTGAGCCCACTGTTCCGGTGTAAAAAGTGGATTAAGCTGACTAATGCCATAGCGCAACGTTGACTGTTTACACTTGTGCTTCGGCTGCCTGCTGCTTCCACGGAATGCTTTCACAGCGGTTCTTCCGATCTTTAGGATAAAAGGGCTGACTTCAACAACCCTAAAGCAAATACAAATTTTACTAATTTACAAGGTTTCCTATTATGTCTTATAGTCTTAGAATGTTAATATGATTTAACAATACCCTTATAGTTCTTAAAAACAAAAGCTTTTTAAGATAATATACTGTTTTTCTATTTTTATTTCATCATTAAAATAAAAGATATCTGCACCCAGCAAATTGACTGCGTCAACTATAGCCAATACCAACTGAAGGCGTCAGCCTTAGATTTCTACTAAAATAGTTTTAAAAGTGTTTCATTTCTAACTTAATATTTTTTACGGGTAAACCTGAAAAAGAAATTGATCTTAATGAGAAGAAAGCACTCCTAGAACTTTAAATGTACATACATATGTATGTTTATACAAGGTGGACCAAAAAAAGGCATCCAAAGTTATTTGGCTCTCACTTTTTCTAAATGAAAAACTTTGATTCTATTTTTTGACTATGTTTATTTGAACCTTTAGAATAATATTGGTCAAGTTGTCAAGATGATATCGGCCAAATTGGCGTCATCACAACTGATTTCCTTACGGGCTCGTTTTATGGAATTTTTTATTACTTCGGCGAGAACTTCGCGCGATAGATTCTCGCACTCGTGTCAAGTGTTGTTTTTGCGGGCTTCCGGGGTCTCGAGCTTGTTTACGTAAAAACGGGATTTCATAAAAACCCACAAAAAAGTCTGAAACGGTTAATTTGGGTAATCTTGCGGGCCACTGTAAATGGCAAAAACGAGAAACTAGGGGGCTGGGGCAGTATGTGCCGTTGCTCCGCCTTGTTAAAATCGCATGTCATTCAGTTCTGATTCATTCCAGTGCGGCAGAAAACACTCAGCAAACATGGCCCTATAGCGCACAGTAGAGATGAGCGATATTTCTGCACCTGTTATTTTATACCTGTGACTTCAAAATCACTGGTAACGACAGTGACATAAACTGCGAAGTAACTGTTACTGCGATGTAGTTACTTTGATATGTTATGAAAACAAATATTTTTGAAACTTCCTGCGAAGTATCTATTTACTGAGATGCTGTTACCGACTTAGTTAATTTTTGCCAACAACCTCGTTCATTCAATCTTTAAGCCCCATATGCATAAATTACATTGTGGTTCGTGGATAAAATAAGAAATTATTCTGAGTAGCAACTGGTAACTGCAGTGTTGATACTTAAATTTTGGTGTTATTAAAAGTAACATTTTTGGGTCTTCCTGTGAAGTAACTATTATCATATTTGTTTGTGAAGAAAAATAAACAGCGATCACCGTCACTGTTTAAAATAACTGTTATTTAAAAATCACGTTCACTGTTTACAGTATTCTTCAAAAATCACGGGATCGCTCATCGTTAGCGCACAGCGCCCACTATTGTCGTTTGACCAGTGGTGTTCTCGAAAAAAAAATGGCCCGATGACTCCTTTAGCTTGAATATCGTACCATGCAGTCCTTTTGAGAGAGTGTAATGGTTCCTTATGCATCACTCCTGGATCTTCGGTATCCTAGAAGTGATAGTTTTGCTTGTTCACGTACCCTCTAATGTGGAAATGAGCCTCATCGCCTCTAGGTTGAGGAAGGCTTGGGCGAAGGTTACACGCGTTTGGCGGTCGACAGCCAGCAGCTGATGCACGGATTGGACTTTTTACGGGCACATGCTCAGATTTTTGAGCAAAATTTGCCTTAGAAATGACCGGCTGATTGCGAGGCACGGGATCTGGTTGATGTTTCCGGTTACAGCTCGACATCCTCGCCAACAGCCGCGACATTCTCGGCAGAACGGGCGCTCTGAAACCGGCCACTCTTGACAGCGTCTTGTGTGGTTTCATACTCTACAAGGTTCGTGGCCAAACGGCGCAGTGCTTGCGCAGTCGGTTCCGGATGACTAGGGAATTGGCGACCGGGTTCGCCCTGCGCCAACTCAATAGACAAATTGTTACGCAAAGAAATAGTCACGATTAATCCGCGTTCTTGGGGAGTGTTTTACTTCATAGCTAGTTTATTTGTATTCAACATCTGTCTAGTTCACAAATGTCAAAAGAGATTTGACATTGACCGCCATTTGCAAAAATTAGAGCATTTTCAAATTGGGTGATTTCTTATGGTCCACCTTGTATTTTACATACAAACGTTAAAATTTTTTAAAGTGTTCCATTTGAAAAACTAGGATAGCTATCGACTTCAAACCCGGTACAAACTAGTTTTATTATTAATATTTGCAGTACGGAAACAACTCGGCTATATCAGATGGCTGGGGGTATAAAATACCAATGTGAAGAGTAATTTAAATCCGGCTCAGCTGAATATACTATTTTATGAAATAAGACTTTCAGACAGCTTGTGAATTACTTAACTACAAAAACCTACTACGTATTTATATGTTTATGTACGTATCATCTGATATAATAATTTTTAAACTATTTAGTAATTAATACTTTTTACTACAAACGCCCCAGTAAAGGCCATAAACAAAAAAAAGTAAAAGTTTAATAGTCAAGGATTACATATATGTACAAAATTTAAATCATTAAATAGTTTTTTTTTTTATTTAAACCAGAAAAATACAAATAACAACATATACGAGTAGAGAAAAATTTTTTATAAAATAAAAAAAATTAACAGAGAGCTCCAAGCCAGCCATAAATTTTATGCATAACTCTTCAAATACAACATATTAAGTTGAAGTTATCATTTAGTTGCTTATTGTTTAATCAATTTTATTTGTTATCATCTTCTTTACTCGATAAAGTTACTTTTTTTGTTTAAATAATCCCTGTTTTGTTTTTATTGTTTTTGCCTTTAATCTACTACATAGCTCTGTCTAAATAATTCTAAGACTTTTGTAGCTGGACATGATATGTAAGTAATATATCATAGCTAAATCAATAAAAAGTAATGTCACATACAATATGTCAATCACACTCACACACACATGTACTAATATGCACAGCTGTTCATAGACTTTAGTCCAAAAGCAAATAAACAATTCATCTTGGAAATATGTTAACAAACAATTTATGTTTTAGTTACACTTTTAAGCATAAACACCAGAAATTATAGTTAATTTTTTTATATTTCCTTAATTTTTGATGTAAGAAGTGTTATTTCTATTAGCAAAATGCTTGTGAATTATTTGTACAGTTTGCGTAAGTATATTAAGAGTTTTACTCATTTGTTTAGTTTACTAATGGTTGTCATTATATCGGCGCCCTATAGGAGGCGAAACTTGTCACGTATTTTTATATGATTGAAGAAAATATTATTTATATATAAAAAGTCCCAAGATTTATGCCATATACTAGTTAACCTTACTAGGACGGAAAATTTTTTACAAAATGACGATATACAAGAACTTTGTCTCCTTTTTTTAAGACTCGACCTAAGTACATGGGGTCTGGTGGCAGATTTTTCAAACTTAAACAAAAAACGTAATAATTGACATAAAGTTTTATTAAAAGCATTGGACGATAGAATTGAAATGTGGATTTTATTTTTTCAAGAGTATGTTATCTAGTTGTCTTCCGTTGAGTTGAACACACTGTTCAAAAGGGATCACTGTGTTCTGCGCCACACGGTGCAATAAAATTGAGACAATTGAGCTGATTTCTCGATAAATATTTTCCTTTAACGTCACGTCATGAGATTGGGGATTGCCGTTATAAACACATTCTTTGAAGTAGCCCAATTAAAAATTCATGGGAGTTAGATCAGGCGACTTTGGTTGCTATAAAATGAGCGACCGATCATTTTTTGGGGGAAATTCTCCTGAAGCAAATTAATCGAAGCACTAGCTATGTGTAGTCACTTTATTCTTTTAAGCCACATATGTAAAAAGAACGGTGGTTGAGCTCGCAGGTTTGGCAAAAATAATTCCGTAATCCTGCCTTGATAATTTTCGCCATTGGCCTCGAGAATTACGAAAAAAGTGGCCCAATTATCTCAATCGTGACACACCAAACAGTTACCCTGGGGTAATGCAATGGTTTTTGATGTTTCCACCAAGGGTGGCGGGTTCTTGGAGACTAGTAACAGCAGTTTTGCTTTTTGAAAACATGAAACATTCATAGCCCAAGGAGTTGTGCGAAGTCTCTGCATCCACGAACGAGTTAAATTAACACTCGGTCAAATACCAAACTTTAAACAAAATTGTCGACGAATAATCATTACTCTTAAAAAATGTCTGCACAGCGAACGCGCAATGCTCACTCGACTACTATGATATCGTGACCTACAAAGCCGTATAATCGATATGTCCAATGGCGCCACCCTTCCTCCACACCGTTTATTACTTTTCGATGTAATCGTATTTAAAAATATATAATTTTCCACCAGACACCCTTTATTATATGGCTGAAACTTTAGCCGATTCAGATAATTTAAAACCACGCCACACGGAGGTTAAAAGTTCAAATTAGTGAGTCTTGGCTCAAAAAATATTTTTAAGAAGCGTATTTTTAACGCCGAATTCCCAGCATGTGATAAATCTATAGGTTTCTATAGAAAATATAAAATAGTATAAGAACAGGCTAAAATTTTGGACAACGCTTCTACACTGAAAGATTAAAGAGGTCTGGCATAGCCAAGTATTTAGAGGTTATTCTTAAAACTTTTGATAATTTTGTTGGCATAAAAGTATTAAAATTTTTATTAATATATTTTTTTTTATTTATTTATAAAAGAATTAAATAAGTTGCATGTTTAAAAAAACTAGTTGTTTGTTTATAACAAAATTTCATAGTAATTGATTTTTAAATAATGGAAAGATATTTTAGTTTCGATATTTTGAATTATCTAATTATTCAAGACGTCAAACTAAAAAGAGTTTGACATATTAGAGTATCAACAATACGTTGATACAATTATATTTTTGAATTCAATGCCATTTGGATCACTTAGTATGCCATGAGGATATTGCGATTGAGATGATAAAATTTTAATTAAGGAATAAAAAAGACAATAAGTTTATGATGTTTTGCCACTAACCACTTTACTTGCTTTGTATAAATAATCCCTATATTAGGCAATTTTTCATTGCAAATATTATTTTATAAATTTTTTTCTAATACAAATACCAATCGTTGTTCAAAAAATATATACATGTGTATACAATAGTATTAGCTTAACTTAATTTAACTTAATTTGTCAAACACATAAACGAAATAAATAAACAAATGCATGTGAGCAAAAAATAACAGAATAATGAAAGGCAAACTTTAGCAAACAATTCGTTTTCCTTTAACATCTTCAAATTCTTTTCCACCACTCTCCTTAACCAAAAAAATTCAAAAGCATTTGATATCAGCTGTAGATTACAGGCTGTAATAGGTA